>JAQBSW010004029.1:0-15000 GCA_029291075.1 Eudiplozoon nipponicum
AACAAAAATCAGGAAGACAGTGGATGCAAACAAATCGGATCGCAACCCGATATTCAGGTAAAAGTAAATAACATATCAAATTTCGCTTCGCCTTAAAGCTGACTTGGCATAAATTATGTTGTGTAGAGGTCGTGGTCGCCTCGTTTCGGCGTGTTATTTAGTAGCACAATATGAACTGGGTCTTTTTCCTGATAAATAACTCACCATATAAATTTATATTTACGGCATTCTTTAAAACAATTATTATTAATTTTATTTTATTCTCGTGGTTTTAGGCAGCTTTCCAGATAAAGCATAAACTTATAAAATAACCTAGGAACGGGAAGTTTTGTAGCGTCAAGAATATAAAGACGCAAACTGCGATCAAATCTACGTACAAATGTTACTGACATTTCTTGATGAAGCCCACTGAATGCCCAACATTTTTCAAAACAAGTAACTGAAATTGACTTCAATAGAAAAAATAGTTTAGATAAAAAATGAATTGGTGTAAGTTAGATATTTTAGAATAAATATTTATTCAACAAATGAACTATCATTACCCGGATCGATATTTTTCAAAAAATGTGTTTTAAAATATCTCACAATTAATTGTAAATGTACACAATTAAGCAACCATTATTGATAAGCAAATATCTGTTATTAAAACACAAAATGAGAAAAACGGAAACAACCAAAATTTTAGTAGCTCAATAAATTTCCAGACTTGCACATATAAGGCACGCTGAAACGCTTCTGTCTAGCTAAAAGCTCCCACAAGAGCGCGATGTTACTTATCATCGTCTTCAAGGTTGCCCGGTGTCAAGTAAAAACATTCACCAATATGCGGAGTGGCATTAAACGCCAACTAGATAGAACAGATGATGAACAGACCGTCGTTAGGATAAAGTTAGTCTATCTAACTCCACATCACCAAACAGGTGATGGAAATATTTTCTTGTTTTATCTAGTGATGTTCTTTTAATGATGATGTTAATTTAATGTTAACAAAGATTCAGATAAATAAAGTACCTGATTGCATGGCTTCGGCCACCCCATAGCCATGTCGTTGATTAGCTCGCCAATTGCCAGTGTACATCTTATTGCAAAAGTAATAGTACAGAAAAGAGGATTTAAAGAAATATTTAGATAGTTTATTTTAGGTGCTCTTTGTATAAAGACGCTTTACAAATTAGTAATAAACATTGGTTGCGCGAGCGGTGACAACAATTACTTGAATCAAGGTTGCAATCTTGATATAAACGCTTGTCCCATTATGTACATACATTTGTCTGTATACACTATGCATTTTAATGTATTCTAGCTAGTTTTGTACATTTATATAAATAATTGTTAGCACCGTCCGCGGAACCATTGTTCGTTTAATTATATAAATTATAAAAATATCACGTCCTTGGGTAGCATGGTGTCTGTTCTATAATGACAGATTGGGGGTGTTTAGATGGAACTTTAGGTCAAACAAGATGGCATATAGACTCCACCTAAAAGAATTGTTAACCAAGAAAAATTAATTAATATATAACTGAAAATTGTGTGTAGTTTACAGCAGGGCGCTCAGTGGTGAGACGACTGATTCCGAAACAGATGTGCCCAGGTCCGAGCCATATCCGAGGCAAATTCCAGACAGTAAGTGATAAAAGATACCAGTGAAAGAAAGTTGTGCAAAAGACCTCGATGCCCAAGATGGCATTACTTATGTCAATTTAAACGTTGACACGTTTACAGGGTTGAGCCAATATCTATTATGCAACAAAATAGATTCTCGCAAATAAACTGCTCAGGATAGAATTCGTCTTGGTCGGGAAAATCACGAAACAAACTCCAAAAAGCGTTTAAGTTTAAGCAGATACATCCTTGTAGAAATCTACACAATACACATGTAGCCATAATATATATTGGGGAAGCAAATTTCAAATAGCTTAGCATATATAAAACTTTTCCAGAAGAATGTCGATTACTTTAAAAAGTCGCATGATTTAGCATACAAAGAGAATATTTTCACTACAAATTAAAGAAGACCCTAAAAATTAATATAGCATGAAGTAACTTTCAATAAAATAATATTTTACCATAATAAGTAATTGAAGTTAACAAACATGAAAAATATCAACATAGATGAATTTTCCAAAGTTGCTCGAAAAGTATTTCTTTGTAAGGAACAGAAATAATGTTTTGCGAAAAACTACTTATTTTTCACCTCTTCAAGCAATCCGGTTTGTCTGATAGAACAAGAATCGGTAACTTGGCCGTCGAATTCAGCACCCAATCCAAAGCCACCGGCAAAAGTAACCAACTCGTTCAGAACACCTCCAGAAAAGTTCCAGGTTTCTTTACTTGTCTTTTGATGCTGATTTGAAGAACTAGCTAAAGAGTAACATACATTTTAATTTACGAAACATTTTTTTTGAAACGTTGCTTAAACCATGTACATTTTTAGGAGGACCTAGATAGAATATGCATTTATTATGAAGCATACTGAGAACGCTATAGGAAATTAACTTACAGAATGAAAGAGTGGTCATATTGCATTCAAAAGTTGACAGTTTTACACTCTATAAAGAACCAAATTTAATAGATACAAGGAGAAAAATTATAAATGACCAAGTTACGAAATTATCCTAAAATAAATCGATAGATCGTTAATCTTTTGTTCCCACACCCTCTCCTATAATCAAGGCTGAATCCAATGTTCCTACTCTTTTACTCGACCAACCTTCCGACTCGAGTAAATGTCGCTTCCTACCATTATTCAATGCTGTGTTCTAAATCGAGTCGTGATTTCTATACTCTTGTGTCATAGATTAGATTACTTCTTGATTTAATTTCAATAGATAACCTAATCAATCTTGTCTATCTTTTACATTTGGATACCCGTCGAAAACCATCTAATGTAATCATGTCCTATCCACATTGTGTGAGCTGATTTTTTAACATGCCTATATTTACATGCAGCTCAATGTTCCCCACCTTTTACCCCAATTGGGCGTATGGTTTCCCAACAAAAATTAATAGTCATTACATGGAATTACATACTCATAATATTTTTGTTGAAAAAATAATGCCCAAGGTAATGAATTTGGTCAAAACGGTAAATATATTATATGTTTATACTATAGATTTTATTTCATTGCCTTATTTGACGCCTGGTATTACCACGACCCCACAATCCTTCTATTTATTTTTTAATTTAATTTTGATTATTATTAAATTCACTTCTGACATCTCCCATCGTCGTTCTTATTAATTTAACAGGTTACCCATGAAAATTTCAAATTCTCCCTATAGTCTAGATACTATTTGTTGTGGAGAACCAATATATATGGAATTGTGCATTAGGTTGTGCACACCTAGTAACAAATTAGATAAAATAGGACCAAACGGACAAACCAACGTCCGCACGAACGGGAGGTATAATCTCATGTGCACATTCGTTTATTGCTTACTAGTGATTAGTAGGAGCCGACATTACGCCCCATACTCACTATATATTTGGATGAGAAATGTGGGAAAATAGGACGGTACAATATACTTTACGAATGTGTAAATATGCAGAGATAACTTGCAATGTGTTGGCACCATGTACCGGTACGTAACCATAATGATGGTACCATATAGATATTCAGCAACCATGGTGTTGGCACCCTTTATAGACCCGATATATATATATATATATAATATATATATATATATATATATATATATATATATATATACATGTATATATATGGTGAGTTGGTTGAAGTCGCTTGTTGACGACTTTATATAAAGTTAGCTCCACTACTGTACTGTACGCATTCGTATAGAAGATTTTGCCGTCATACTGTCCCACATTCCTTACCCAAATATATATTGGGTATAAGGCGTAATACAGGCTTCTACTGATGAGTCTCTAGTAAGCACGATACAAATGTGCACATTACAGTATACCTTCCTTTAGTCTGATGGTCTTATGCTTCGAATTGTAAATGGTTTTAAGATAAAGATTCTCAGCATATGCAGATTATTTAACTGTGAATTAAAAAGAATACTAGAATAAATATCCAACATGTAAATGTCTTTCTAATTTCGAAAAATTACTAATTAATTTGACACCTAAAAATGATTCCTTCTCAATCGTAAATTGAAGCTCACTAACTTTATTAACCAAGTTAAAGAAGCCGATTCATAGCCATAACAAATTCTAAATTGACAACATACGGCCAGTAGTCAGTAAAAGAGATAGCTGTACTCGGAGCCTTGTCAGTAATAAGAAGGTTACAACAATGCTCTTCTCAAAAACAAGTAAATAACGACCAGTTGAAGATGTCAAGAAATGGCATCATCTGTAGTGCTTTCATGCACCTGATTCAGAGAAAATTAAAAAGCATGAAAATCAATGTTATATCTTTGGACCTGTACAAGACTACTTGCCATCATATCCATAATAATCTCCCCGTTCTCATTGTTGTCAGAAAAAAAGTAGAAAATCCTTTTTTTTGTTCATATGGCCTCAGACCCTACAGCCACTCACTGTTTGGGAGATTATAATATTTGATTATTTATTTAATTGAATATCTGCATTAATGCGAAAATTCGGCACAAATATATATATATACATATATATACTTACGGTAAGTCTGGCCGAAATATCTTATCAAAACAAAACTACTGGAAAAATGAAAGCTGCGTTAGTCAACACGCAGATCAGGTAATTTCAATTAATCCAGGTCCGCAAATAAAAAAAGATGCATGTAACACATTTGACTTTGAAAGTATAATATTCCCAATGATATATAAAAATTAAAGAAAATTCGTCTACCTACTTACGAGATGTGGAAGAATTTTTACAAGCTAAATCCATCGACTGATCACCATACCCCGCCTTGCCAGAGATAGGACATGAAAATGCCTTCGTAGACTTCGTATGTAATGAACATGTGCCGTGACCTTGAAGAACACCATTTTCGAACCAGCCGGCGTATTTGTCACGACAAGGCAGTCTAATGGAAATAAAAGCAACACAATTTGCTAAATCTCAATATGTGTATTGATCACATTCGAAAAAGCCTCTAAAAATTTAAGTCTTCAATGACAAAAAATAAAAATCATTTAGGATAAAGTGGCACAATAATAAAATGCGGAAGATTTGCAATACTAACGCCAGCGATTTCTGTTTACACCATAACCTGATATAGAAACCGATTTACGCCACAAGGACAATACAATTGAAAAATTATGATATTATTATTTTTTAAATATTATTAATCTTATAGCATTGGAACATCAGAAATTTAAGTCAGCTGAATTGATTTTTTAATAATGATAAATATAAATTAATAAATACATATCGATGATTACAGTCTACAATAGCATACGCATATGCGTTCCCATGTATACACATATAAAATCACGCATATATATATATATATATATATATATATATATATATATATATGCATACGTGCATATATATACTTACATACAAATATACATAACTGCATACACAGATACATGAATACAAATCAGGGTCGCCTGGTACTTTAGGTTAGATTTTTTGGTGACAAATATATAGCTCGTCCAATGGACTACTTGGGAATCAACAAGAAAGAAATGGAAGCTAAAATATCTGAGATGAGAAGAACTATGTTTCTGTACTTAGAATTATCGTGGAAAGTCACTCGAAATATATAAATACGTTAATAAATACAAAACCGACAATTTAAAGCAATAAATTGCCAATCGGGTGCGACTTAAGCAGGGGAGGATCTAATTCAAATAGAGAGACTTACAGAAGTAATTCACAGTAATAAGGCAATCAGATCTCTACACACCTTGATGGCAAAATAGCTTTAAGGAAATACGACATGGACAATAGTTTCATTGCGATTTTCACAACCAAAACTTAACCTCATTCAAGACAGATCTATTTATACTTATTTTAATTCCTAAAGTATTTCTTCTACCTCAATATCCGGTCTTAATAGCTATTCCCCTATACTCACATGTATACACTAATATGCATACACTCACACAAAAAAAAACCTATGCACACCCATATTAGTGTTCTAATCTAGATTGTAATTTATAGAATAAATATAAGCAAATTATATGGTTTGACAAACACGCTTATCCGTGAGGTCTCGATTTTGTAAAGTAACTTTTCCAGACGAATTTTTTATTTCGGTGAGTATGGTGTCAACCTTGAAGATGGGACTGGAAAAATTTGGAACGTCATGATTAAAATACAATTTAAGAAAAACTAAATGTGGACGACTTCAGAGCGACGGGACTTGTGAGAACCCATCAATCATGGATAAAGGCAAGCTGCGCACCTGGAAATGTAAAGGAATTAAAATTTACCGACCCCTCAGTGAAATCAATTCTCCCGCAATAGACTACTTCAGAAACAACGTGAATGATGACGGAGCTGCGCAAGGAAAAGCATCATTTAACAATAATCCTCGCAGTTAACTGAGCCAAATGAATAAAGAAAGTAAAGAAGATTATTTTACCAGAAATCTGCAGCAAGATCGATACTAAGCTCAGTTTGATGCCACTTCGCTTAGGGTTTCCAGAGAATAACAATGGTTCTTTAACTGAAGCTTGCGAGCTTCATACAAAAATCATTCACATTGGACCCAACCAATCACACAAAATAGCAAAACTATTTTCAGGCATACTATGTCGTGCGACCGATTAGATACAATAGGGTTGATGTTGATATCAAACTCGCAAACCTGATTTTAAAGTTTTATCACCACCAGCGCAATCAATTATTGTTTAATAATTGTGATGCACACAGATACACCGTTCTGGTAGACTAATGATTCATTAGCTGCAAATTTAAATGACGTCGACTTAAGCTGTTTTAGCCATGTCAAAACCTGTCCACCTTGTTTCTTACACAATTTTGACGCTGGCTGAGAGAATAATGCTCTATTGATCATTAAAATTCAAGGCATACGTAACATGTGACCAAGCCAGCACTGTTGATAGATCCTTATATGTTTGTCCAAGAAATACGTCCACAAACGTCAGCTTTGCTTATTCGTTATTGGTAATCTTTATGGCTTATGCTACCAAAAGAAGGCAATCTAATGCCTGCAAGCATCTAAGTCCTTCGAAGTCTCAATTGCATATTGAAAAACTACATTTTCAGACGCACTGTGCACACAACTATTCAGGCATCGTGAGATACTCACATTTTCCTTTAAATGGCAAAGGTTGCGGAAGTCTACTTCAGCACTCGCGATTGTCATATTCATCTCGTCACTCATATTGCCAGAACTATTGATACAGCTCTTAATATACATAAACTTGCAAACTACGCCCCGATCTCTACCTTGACAACGCAGAGTTGAAGTGAGCGATAGGTGGCTCCGCAGAAATTTACATCTAAATGGTGTAAATTTCATCCCGAAAGACAGAAAGCAGACTGATAGCCTACTCATAGTGATCTTGGCAAAACATCGTTGTTCGAATAATAATATCATAACGTCGGAATAGTTCAATCGGCTAATATACCGCCCGGTAGTGTTTCAACACCCGCATCCTAAACGTGTGGCATATATTACAAGATTAAACAAAATTGTGGAATTTGGACATCCATGATGACCACCACTGCTGTTAGTAAGGTTATGCACTAATTCATTGTAGGTCCCAATGCGATCGCAGTTTTTGTTTAGAAAGCATGGATAATATTTATTATTCAGTGGTCCTACAACTTTACGGCAGAACACCGAGTAGAGTATTGCGATTCACTGGGTAAAATGCATCCTTGACGTCTAGAAAAAAACTATTATTAGGCGGCGTAATACATGACGTTGTTCAATAATTTTCCTTAAAACAAATATATCAATCGTAAAACCTCATCTTGGCTGGAATCTTGCTTTTTCTTTTTTATTATGTGAGTCACGCGAAGCGCTGGGATGGCGTAAAATAATCAAATGAAAAACTTAGATACAACTAGAGACAAGTTTCGTTCATAGTAGTGACTCGTCATGTACTGTCTGAAATTTGACGCGACTGTTGCTCGAACCGGAACAAAGTCGCTTTGGAGTCTAGCACGCATACCACTGCTCCAGGCCTTCTGCACAATGCACACAATTTTCATCAAAATAATAAATTATGTTTTTGACTAGTCTTGCCTTCGTGTATAATAAATTTTGCATCTCTTAGGATCCGAAGTTCAAATTAGCCAATGCCGATCGGTCATTACTGAACAGATAACATACGAACTCGTGAAACTTAATAGCACGATATTGAGAATATACATGATGATTTTACAAAATAAACATTGCACAAGATAATAGCCTCGTCCCTATTGGAAATTCATCAGCTACGTGTCAGAATTGGTCGCGACCTTGTAAAATGCGTTTTTTGATATTGCTTAAATTTCCTTAGGTACAATTAAATAACGAGGGAACTTCCAGTCCAAAAAGATGTGTAATGATTTTAAACTGAAGGAAAAGTTAACCAAAAAAACTAATTTGGCATAGAATGGAAAAGTGTGTGTAGTTTGCAGAATGGCTGGCCCAGGAGACTACGAAGCAGATGCGTTCCGGTTTTAGTTCTGGTCGCGACAAATTTGGGCAAGTATTTGACGAGCTCCTAATATATAAAAACCCGGTCTACTAAATAAATTGCTTTAGTTACCTTGTGCAGTTCTGAGTCTATACTAACAATATATATTTAATCAATATCCTGCTATTAGGCTATATATATATATATATATATATATATATATATATATATATATATATATACGTGTGTGTGTGTATGCATTTATACACGTATTTCTCATTAAAAATCCTATCAATGCAATTAATACTTCAGTCTACGAAGAAATGCTACGACAAAAGTGACTGATCTAAAGACCACGAAATACGCAAATGCAATTTAATTGAAAGGAAGAAATGAATAATGATAGTTTTAATCCTAAATGAAGATAGTTGATGGTTGTTTATCTTAAATTCATTTTCAAAGACATGCTTTTGTTAAGAAGCCATTTAAGAAAGCATCACGATAATATAATTAAATATAATAAGTTACAAAATAATGATTTTGAACGAAGTAATAATTCACCTAATAGTTGAAATTCCATGCGGCCGATTCAATCGCCATTCACCTTTTATTGTCAACATCCCTTCTGAGCTCGTGACGTGTAATTCACCAAATCTAAAGAAAATCGGTAAAAAATAAATATTTATGTAAATTAATATATATATATATATATATATATATATATATATATATATATAATATATATATAATATATATATATGCATGCATAAACAAAGTTACAATACCGAAGTGAAAATCAATTACTTTTATACTACCAACAGACCTAGCAACACCTTACAGGCATAGATACGAATACAGCCAGAAAGACAGTGTTCCATCATCATCATCATGTCCAGCCACACAAAAATTAAAAGTGACTAATGTTTCACTGCCATATAAACATAAGGAGTGAAAAGAAGTATACAAGTGAATTTAGACAAATTATTAGTGAGATTTACGAGAAAGAGAGAGGCAGAGAGAGAAGTAATACCTTATTACAATGAGAAAATTTATCAGGAAAACTCACAGAAATGAGGCAAACTAAACCTCTCCACAACACCATTATGGCCAAGTTAGCATTCGGACAAGGCGACATCAGCAATACAGCTTCCTTGCGGATTTCACTGTATCACGTCATAAAAAAACCAAACCTCGCAGCTAACTTTGCCCTACTAAGAAAAGAAAGTTACAAAGATGATTCTACTAGACATCTGCAACAAGATCGCCACTGAGCTCGATTCAATGCCATATCGCTAAGGGTTTCTAACCAAGAAATGTGATGCGCACGAGGACCCCATCCCGGCAGACGAGTGGGTCCTATACTACCCAATTTGGATGTAAGTGACATTAATTGTTTCTGCCATGTCAAATTCTGCCCACCTTGTTTCTTACGCCAAATTGGTGCTGGATGAGAACAGAGCTCTATTGGGCAATCGAAATGAGGACATAAGCAAAACGTGACCGAGCCAACGAAGTTGATGGAGCCTTATTTGTTTTTCTAACGACGAACACTTATTGTCAGATCCAAAAATACGTCTATGGATGTCAACGTTAGTTATTCGTTGTTGGTAACCAACATGTGCTATACTCTCAAACAACGATGATCGAATGCCTGTAAGCGTCTCAGATCATCAACTCTAAGAGGCCAAGTTTCACTAGCGTATAGTAAGACTCGCGTACAGATGCATTGTAAATACGACCTTTAAGGCCAAGTGAAATATTGGCGTTTCTCCATAAATGACGACGGTTCGAGAAAGCTACTCTAGCTACCTGTTGCGCAGATAAGTTGGAACAAACAGTATCCACTGCAAGACGGTTGTTCTGTAACATTTTGAGAATATGCAATCTGCATATTGGTAGCGTAAATAAGTTAAATTGCTGACGGTTAGATGTCCTATACTAGAATATAAGCTTTCTAAACAACAGAAAGAGTAGAGACATTGTTCAAAAGAATTGTAGATTTAAAAGATCCTCAGCTAAGCTTCAAATTGTCCTGATAAACAGTTTAAATCCTAGTAGTCATATATTCCTCGTTGTTTATACAAAATAATAAATACAATTGTTTATTAGATATTACACACCTTAAAAAACTAGCTCAAATCGGGTTAGGTGGAAATAAAAAGTCAGTATGGACGAAAGAAATAATTTCATGTAAGCATGCATTTCAGGAGTACTGGAGACTCGTATTTAGGAAATGGCACAAAGCCAAAATCCCACCGTACATTTCGTCAAGAAATGCGGGATAATACAAGGTGAAATCTCTTTAACGTATATGTATTAAAACTTTAGTATAGTAAATTTCATATAAAGTCATTTATAAAGGAGTACGTAGCCAAATAGATGTAACGTAATAATAATAATTTGTGCTGCTAATACTAATAATAATGCTAGCATTAATTTCAAATCATTTTCGAAATCTTATTATTACATTAAGACGGTCGCTTTACACATTTTATCTCAATACTATGTTGATTCTGACAACTAAAATATGTTTGATTTATAGCTTAACAAAGAAGCAATAACGTGTTAATTTTACAAAGCCTATTTTGAAACGTCACTTTAATCAAAAAGGCGATCGGAGAGTTGACATTACAAATAATTAATGACATCAAATAAAATGTGATTTTTTTATAACAATTCAATGCATAATTGGAAAAATTGATTTTAAATAATTGTGGTTAAGGCACAACGATAAAAAATGCGTAAAATATGGTAAAATAGTTAATGACCCACAGACACCACACTACATGGGGAAGTGGTACTGAAATGAACGTTTATATAATTAAACAAACATTGGTTGCGCGGGCGGTGATAACAATTATTGTAATCAAGGTTGCGGTCTTGATACAAGCACCAGACCCATTAATTACTTACATGTCAGTATAAACTGAAAATTGTATAGTGCAGAAAAAGCAATTCATCCAATAGACCAGTTTCGTCTTTACTGGGAACACATCACGTACCGGCCAGAATTTCCCGCAGACACAGGACTCGAACCTGGGCATGTCTGTTTCGGAATCCGGTGCTCTAACCACTGAGCCACCCTACCGCACACTACACCCACTTTTCAGATACATACTAACCAATGTATCTCGGTTAGTCTTTCATTTAGATGGAGCTCATATGGCATACATTTAGACCCAAAGTTCCGACCAACCATCCCCAATTTGTCATTATTGGACACCACACTGCATGGGGAAGTTGTATTGACAAATGTATTTATTTTAATGGGTCAGGTGTTTATATCAGATCGCAACCTTGATTATAACAACTAGTAAATTTTTTAATTCTCATTCGTTTTACATTAGGACTGTCATTTTACACAGCCATAAACTTTTGAAGCAAATAAAACAAATACACTGAACACAGTTGCCTTATACATCCTCACATACAGATTATTTCGTAATTTGGCAACGAAAACTAACTAAATCATTCAATTTACTCACGATACTCTAGAGAATACAAAAACGAGCTGTGATACAAACTGTTATAAATTTTACATAAGAAAGCAAAAATTGAACCTTAAAATAATAAAATTAAATGAAGAAAAGTATCGTACAGCATCTCTTTATGGTAGAATTGTGAAATGCACTAACCCTTCAAATGCATTGGCGACGAAGTCTCCTTCATAATGGATGGAAATTATGCTCAAATTTGAAGTGGGATTCTGCAGCCACTCATAGAGACCAGAGCAATTCAAAAATGTTGTACCTGCAGATTCAGAAAAACGCCGTCTTTTCTGGATCGAATATTAAAACAAATGATAATTTAAAAGGATCTTGTATAAAAAATTCTAAAATTTGTCGATTCCATACATACAAAAAATTATAGTATTATGGTTGTATAGGTTTTCTACATGGTAAACTTCAAAAGAGCTTAAACCAGAATTACAAGTCTCTTCCACAGACATCCTTTGTCGCCCAGGTACCATAGGTATTACCTAATCCAATTGACTCTTGATTATTGAGGGTACAGTGCGTCATGATGAAGTGATCGAATAGCATTGGCCGGCCACGGGTTTGATGGCTTATCTCTTTTGTTGTTCATACCATCCATTGAAATCGCATTGGTAAATAGACGAGACGAATGTTTACGGGGTCTTTCTCCAAACGTGTCTCAAACGACGTAACGTGCGATTTTTTAAACTAGATGTTATGTTAATTTAACATAGAATAGTAGCCATGAAGTACACGTCTGCTAGGCAATTTTGCTTCTGATAAATGCCACTTTACGCGTAACTGGCAGTGATCTAAACCAAACCGAACGAATAAATCGGTTCACAAATCTCTTTTGGCGGTGAGAACAAAATTCTGTCGTCTCCAGTTTCTCAGCGGCAATAAGAAAGCGGAAACATTCTTCATGTGAAAAAATTTGATTTGTTGCTAAGAGAAGCACACGAGCGGTTTCAGTTTGACTTTAAAAATGCAGCTAACAACTCAGAATACATCGTTACAGATAGAGCAGCACCGTCCATTTTTGATAGGTTCATGATATAACATCACGTATCTACACAATACATAAGTAAATTCTTTGACAATCATCAGGAATGATTAAATGTTGTTATTCCTTGCGCAGTGCAGTTGATACGTGTTTTTTTCGCATTTTGCTTGTGCGGGACAATTGATAGCACTCGTAGATCGGTAAAATCTTTAATCCATTACATTTCCAGGTGCAAAGTTGATGTTTAGAACTGATTGATGCGTTCGGATTTGTCCCTTCACTATGACGCCGCTCATGAACTGGTTGTCTGAAGATGACGAAACCAGATTTTCCGATTTTTTACAGAAAATCTGGTTTCGTCATTTTCAGATAAGCAGCTCATAAGCGGCTTCATAGTGAAGGGACAAGTGAAAATCCATCAATCAATGCCAAACATCAACTGTGCACTTGGAAATGTAAAGGATTAACAATCTTATCGACCTACGAGTATTATCAATTGTCCCGCAAAAGCAAAATGCGGAAAAAGGCAATCATCAGTAGTTTCTGATCTAATGGCAAGCCAGCTCAAGTTAGGATCACAGGCAACGGAAGCCTGAATGTGTTCAATACCTTCGAACTGCCAACGTACTATATGGCGTGAAGCGTCGAATTCCCTTTTATTGTGCAGTTAACAATTCGTGGTAAATGAATGTGGAAAAAGTTAGAGCAAGCGCGACACACTCCGCGAGAAATTTCCGGATGTTAGTGAAAAATTTATTCATTATTGCCTCAAAGTTTGCCGCTCTGGACAGTTGATAATCGACAAAAAATATGAATAGGCGACTTAGAGTATTCTTTACTATTTTCGGGATCAAGCGGCAAGCGGTAAGCAGAAGGTTGCTGGAATACTATCTGTATTTTGACGTTTTCTACTCCAGTACAGAATCGATAGTCGCTTATCGTCTTCCTCATACTTATTCCAGGAACGGAATTTTACGAGTTCTGTTGTCCAAACCGAAATTTGATGAAAAATGTCACGTTAGGGCTGTTTCTATTTTCTCTCCGAAAAGCACGCAATGGTATTGGTGCTTATACAGATTTGAATAAATAACCTTTAAACATGGAAGCTGAATATCAGGCCAAAATGCTATAGCTCGTTTTCGCTTATTCACCCTGCATATTCCGCATGAAAGGTGATCCATTTTATCCTTTGCGCCGGCCAACGCAGTGTGAAGTAACAGCTAATTCCAACAATCATTGTTTTATGTGGTCTGTAAGTAAACAAGTTCAGTAATTAATAATTTCTATTCAATCATCCTGCTCTTAGACAGCATGTAAGCCGAGACTAGCATTACAGAATTGCGTGCAACATTCTTATTTATGTGTTATTGACTTCGAACCACCGGTACAACAGAGTTTCTTCAACCCAGTAAATGGGGCGTCGGTATTGTATTCAGATCACGAGCTGAAGCCTGATAAAATGAATGGATCCCAGTAAACAGCCAAGCTTTGGTGGCATGCTTAAATAAATCTACTAAAATCAACGTCACAAACTTTAATCAATTTTTTCTTTAGGTAAAAGATACACTTTAAGTTCACTGCGCAATGATAATGATGAACACCTGTTGGATTCTCAATGACGCGTTTTGCGTACGCGGGTAATAGCTGTACACGGGCAGTTACACAAAGATCCGATATTTCACATTTTCCAATTTTGTTTTGTCTTTGATCGGGTTGACTCATTTTTACTTCAACTGGAAATGTGGTTCTATCACATCTTCGTTTACTGGCGACGTTTCGGTGCCTACTTTCCAGCACCATCATCAGGCAACACAACACTGATCACAATAGCAGATTTAAGCAAATGTGGTAACCTCGTTCCAAAACCATTCTATTTATATATATTTGACTCAACTCTATTTTAATCATAGGATTTGTCTCAGTAACTAAACTCAATATATAACTTTTTATAATTAGCAGACCAATCATTACCTCACCTATACATCATCTCATCTCGTATGCAGAATATTTTAGGGGAGA
>JAQBSW010004029.1:20000-74316 GCA_029291075.1 Eudiplozoon nipponicum
TTCAAACAGGCCATTCCATTTGCGCCACAACTCAATTCTGCTAAAAAATCTTGTACCTTGAATAGTAACATTTGCGAAAGCAAGGCGAATCAGGTTGAATTAACCGCACAATCAATTATATTAATTATGACAAGTGTATTGAACATCTATATTGCACAGATTGAGAGAATATTTAGATGACTTGTAAGCATGGTGCACGATGGCTGGCTGATATCATTTAACCTACAGAAAAAATCGATAGATTTATCAACAGGAATGCTTACAAATAGATTTATAAAGTCGAACGAAATCATCTTTTATTCGTGACATTGTAGGAGTTTATTTTATTTACAAAGTAAAAATTATCATGAGCAAAATTGTTTGACAGCAAAAGTTGTACTGGCTATGGGATTGCATTTAGTTCTCCAACCAGTTTATGCGGTCAGTTGATCATTGACACTAGTTGTCTTTGTGCCGGAAAGTTACTCGTTCCAACTACATTGTGTACCTTCAGTATGCCGTACATTCCGGCACCACGTGTGCGGGCAAGTTTTTATTCTTTGACACGACGCAAATGCTAACGATTTCATTAAAATTTGCATCGCAGTTTCTTTGTTCAATCTGTTCACACGCTTTTTAAAAAGTGCGCCATATTTAATTCTTGGTAGTTTATGACCTATATTTATTCCATTCACACGGTAGCAATTTCTATTCATCATAAAGAAAATTAATGAGTTAATTAGTGTTACCATTGGTATTCATAAGAACAATAGCTAAACCTACATTTTATAAGAATCACACAAAACTTCAGGCGGATTTCTAGATGTTTTCAAAGAAAAAATCGAAGAGACATGCACAGATGAAACTGTTGTACAAATGAATTTAATCCTAAGTTAAATAAATAAATAAGTTTGTTTAAACAATCAATGATTGCGCGGGTAGTATAGTATTCTAACGATGTTTGCGAGCTTGAATTAAACTTCAACCCCATCGTATTTTACCAGTCGTCAAACAACAAATTACGTGTGACTGACGGTAGTTTTACTATGATTTTCGACGACTGGTTAAGCTCAACGGGATCGGTGTTTACTTTAAGCTTGCAAACTTGATTTAAAGAACAAGAAGTTCGTTCCTGATTTGAAAATAAACTTGTGGATATATATATATATATATATATATATATATATATATATATATATATATATATATATATATTAGTTCTTCGCAACAAACAGTATTTAAACTTGTGGATGGTTTTTGCTTGTGTATGTGTATGTACGTGCCACAGAATTCGCGCATTCTGCTTCCTGTTTGTTATTCTATGATGTATATAATAAGTACAATTTAATACACCTGGCCTTCCGCAAACTGATTATATAAAGTAACAAATATTACGGTCGAGTTGAGTTATGGCAAAAAAACTGATTTTTTTAAACTGTGTTTCATAAGTTTGCCTCATAATGAATTCTTACTTAAATAGATGTTAGTTAAAAAACGCGTTTCCATCAGCCCCGTTGAGAATAAAACATTGGCAATGATATTTATTAATTAACGACATACCCAACATACGAAAAGTATTTTGATTGTTGTTTTAAATGCGAAAATAACGAAAATATTATCCGATTGAACGGCAAAGATCAGCGTTTGTGTATGCTATGCAAGCAAAATTGATAGATGAATATAAGAGGTTAGTAATACTCACACAAGTGAGAGAACATTAACAGTCAATGTAAGAGAATGCAATTAGGCAATCAATGATATGCACAAATAATAGCGTATGCTTTTGAATAACTTATGTACCGAGTGATGATCGTTCATTGTTTTTACACTATTTCGTATTTGGAGGTTTTTGTTAATGAAAAATATATTCATATAAATGATGATTGATATTACAGATTTTACGCTAAACTTAACAATCAAATCAGAATGCAACAATTGCAAATACAATAAGGTGAGGTTGATTAGCAATTTTCAAAGGAAATGTGTGACGGTTGAGGACTACCTCAGCAGACAACATCTTACCAAAGCGCAGTTCTGGTGAACTGAGCTTCTCGAACTCCGACTTCTTTAACTCTACGGCCGACACTCGTCGCTTGTTGCAGGCGAGTGCTATGGCGGAGTCCAGTGTGTTGAACCAAATTGTCTGGACAGAAGCAGGGACAAATAGGCGGCACATATTTATAAAAAGCGAAGTAATTAGTCATAGTTAAGTGGAAAAGTCGATAAATGTATGTGCGCCATACTAATAAAATGAACAAAAACAGTTTGTGCAATGCAACTGTTAGGAAATGTCTAAGAATAGTGCAAAACTGGAGGACTCGGGGAATATTTAAAAAGAAAACTAAATGAAAACCAATGTAAGCAGAAATTTTTTTTTAAATTGAAGCTGAAAAAGATGCACATCAAAAAAATGTTTAGGTTACAATAACAGAATAATGGTGTTTGGTGAATAAATGCAAACGAAATTCCATTAGAGATTAACCATTGCTGGGCTATCTTACCGACTTGAATAAGTGAACACCTTCAGGTGTGCTTAGCATGAATGAAGAACTGAAATTAAAAAAAATGAAAATATTAAAATTCATAGACCACAAGTATACTAAATGATAGTTTTCTCGATAAAGCACATTTAAAACATGTGGAAAACAGAAAAATTCGATTACATATATATATATATATATATATATATATATATATATATATATATATATGGAGTCTGTTCTATAATGAAAGATCGGGACATTATTTCAACTTTAGGTCGAAAGGGATGGCATATAGGCTCCAAATACAGAAATGATAAAATTAAACAATATATGATCAATAAAACTAGAAGAATTCAGTATTCATCTGAAATTATAGTTGTGCTGTGAAGAATTGCAATACTGATGCAGATGTTCCTCGGAGACGGCAACTATGACAGACTTTTTGTGTGCCGAATAAGTACGATAACGATCGATGTAATAAATCCCTGTGGATATCATATATAATGTGTAGTTTATATTGACGACATTTATATAAAAATCTCTACTCATTATATATATATATATTTATTTATATATATATATATGAGAATAAAACCAGCTCCATGGAATAGCGTTTATTAATCTATATTATTTCTACCAGTATCTACAACCATTCTTCTGGATTCATTAATATTTGCATTCAACCAATCCGAACTGTACATTTGTCGTGACCAATCCCTTCTTAGCAATGTCTGTCTTGGTTTTGCGCAATTTAGACCACTCTTTTTGCGTAACACCATGTGGTGTGTCATCGTTATCATTGTGAGTGTGTGTTAGTTATGTTTTTATTCCAGTTCAATTAAATTTCTTTTCGATTTATTTTCTGCACGTTTATGCAGGGGTCTAGCTTATTAATTGCCGTAGCTTCAAAAGCCAGAAGCGTTTTTCTGTTTTTGCCTTGCACAGAACTGAAAAATTGTTACATTTGCTACGCAACCTCAGAGGGCAATCGTGAAATTATTTTCTCTGAGTTTACAAAAGATCTGCACCTCTCCTGATTTTCGTTTTGGGGTAGTGATGGTGATTTAGTCTAAATTCTCGCCCTTTTGATCTGTTGATGCCCATGTCAAAGACAGCACTTGCATGTAGATACACGTTGACAATTCAGAGAGTCACCTTTACGCTAGCCTGTGCAGCTTCTTGCCAGTGTTGAAAACCATTCTTACCTCTATTATTGAATCACAGTCGCTCAAACTACTTTTCTTTTGAAGATCTCTGCTGGAAGATCACCTATAAAGTGAACACTAAGTGTTAATCTCCAGGTTATTTTTTTCCTCCAAATTGGCCTCGAGTTCGTGCGTTGCCTCAAATTATATTTGATAAACCAGTCGGGATATCCATTATTTCTCGACGTTACGCGAAGCAGATTTAGCTCTAATTCAGTGTTCCTCGGTAAACAAATCCTGCGTATTCGTGTGCCCAAATTGATTATCAAGTTCCTTTGTACGCCCTTAGCAAACTACTGAAATAATGGATATACTACCTAGTCCAGGTTGATTTCTTGTGAATCGACCTTGTGATGGTACCTTCTTCGTCTCTCGTTATTCCTACATCTAGAAAAGATAGATATCAATCTTATTCTTCCTCTATTGTAAACCTGATTGCTTGGTCTACCTTAGTTATGTGATGTAGCAGTGAATTTGTATCTTCATTCTTTTCAACGACCATGAAAGTATCGTCAAGTAAGTAAGAATGAGCTCCATTGATAAATGGTTTTAATCCAGTTATTTCTAAATAATGCATGTATATGTCTACCAATAATGGTCCAAGAGGATTGCCCATACCTATGCCGTCAATTTGTCTGTAAAAGACTCCATGGAATACAAATTGTACGTTGGATGTACATCATAAAAGTAGTTCCCTTACGTCGTTCACTTCCATCAGTGTTTTGGCTTTTGATGATCGCAGATATTCACGCAGGATATTTATAGTTTTATTTATTGTGTTGAACCTACTGTTTTTGCATGTTTAAATTATATAATAAATGCATTTTTGTGCTCTATGTCGATTTCTTGATTAGCTCCGACCTTCCAAATAATTCTGATAAGAATCTTCGTTATAGAATTGTCTAATTTAGCTGTAGTATCGCGTTGTACCTTTTTGCGCTTAAATTTGGTTTTGTCATTAATTATTTGTAATATGGCTCGAATATTGTCCGTTGATTTCATTAACAATACGCCTGTCATTTTGTCTGGCTACATGAGTCTGATTTGTTAGTATCGTTCTAGCTCATTTAGTTCCTCCAGATGCCTTTTAGTGACCAGTTTATTGACTTTGAATGTTCGCAAATATTGGCAATATGCACTTCGGGGCTCCAATTTAAAGAGCGAGATATTTTAGTTCATTTTGGTGCTTCGTTAATTTGATGTCAGTGTAATTAAAAATTACTTCACTTGGATTCTCAGGAAATTTTTTGAACTTGGAACATTGCACTGCATTCCGCGAATTTTTTTTCTCTTCTCCTCGCACCTTCTGTAATCCAGGAAACCTCTTTTAAATGATATTTTCGAATTTCATCTTATATTATCTGTAGTTTCGATTCTATAGATAGACATTTCAATTTTTAGATATCCGCTTTTACTTCTTCTTCTTGGATGACATTTTCCAGAATGCGGCTATGAATATTCTCTGAGTGATGCTAACTGGTACCTTTCCAACGCTTAATTTTGGAATTGTTTCCTCACATAGACAATTTTTATAATAGAACACGCGTTCCACATATTCACCATAGTTAAACGAATAGGATATATATATATACATTAATAGATTTTCGTGGAATAGGGTAACCACGTTGCTTTAATAAATTTATCTATACAAATTTCACCATTTTATTAAATATGAGAATCAAAAGACATACTCCATTGAATAACATTTATTACGTTGCGCAAAACAAATACACACATAGCTA
Source organism: Eudiplozoon nipponicum (assembly GCA_029291075.1). Lineage (NCBI taxonomy): Eukaryota > Metazoa > Platyhelminthes > Monogenea > Mazocraeidea > Diplozoidae > Eudiplozoon > Eudiplozoon nipponicum. The sequence goes on from JAQBSW010004029.1 coordinate 25,410, forward strand.
AGAGTGGATTGACTACGACAAATGTACAATAGGAATTGGATAAACGAAAATATTAACGAATCCAGAATAATGGCTGTAGATACTGGTAGAAGTAATATACAGTGGTACCTCGAGATACGAGCAGCCTAACATACGAGTTTTTTTAGATTCGAGCCGGAGCACGAGCCTTATTTTCCTTCAAGATACGAGCCAAAATCCGAGATACGAGCCGTGTTTCCAGAGTGTCCCGCTAGTTGGCGCGCAGGGTCGAGCTTCATCCGAGAGAATCTCTTGCCCACTTGCACGTGTTACCCGCTTGAATCGAAGTGTCACTTGTGCGCTGTACTATTTTTTGCTGATTTTTGCGTGATTACTGAACTTTTTTGTGTGTTATCATCGGGCCGAAGTAAGTGAGTGCTAAGGACAATGGTGACAGAAGAGGATAATGTCCATAGAACTAAAGCAAGAAACAAAAGAAAACATGAGCGTGGCGTACGAGTGATTGAACTCGCAAAGATCTATGACCGTAGTACATCGACAATTTGTACGATATTGAAGCAGAAGGATGCCATCAAGAGTGCTACACTAGCAAAAGGAGCCACAATTCTTTCCCAATTAAGGACAAATATCCACGAGGAAAATGTCAAATTTCATTGAAAAAAAACACCCAGAAAAATTAGCAACTGGTCGTGCTTCAGCTCTTCTTAATGACAATTGTTTGTCACATTTTCGAAGCATTTTGAAAGGCAGGCAAAAGCAAAGTTGTTTGGATACATTTCTATTGAAAAGAGTTGCGAGTGAAGGTGCAGAAAGTGCAGACAAGAAAGCAAAAACAAGTGATAATTAAATTTACGTAAATGTTAAGCTTAGTTGAAGTATAAAGTTAAGTGCATTGTTTTAAGTTTTTTAGCATTAAAGTTACGAAAAAAGTTTGAAGTTCTAAAAAAGTGCCCTTTACGTACGTGTCTAGAGTGCCCTCATCCCTTCCGCCCTCCCTTCTCCTTGCCGTTCACCTTCGTCAGTCGCACTCGACTGTCTCCAAAGTAAGACTATTATGCTAAATAACTCTTTTATTTCTTTATTTCATATATTGTTATGTATTTGTTAATTAAAACAGTTTGTTATATAAAAAAAATCTTTATTCATAATTTAAAATGGGTTGGGGATTTCTCATAGGTCCTGAAAGGATTAAGTCGAATTCAGTTTTATAAAATGGGAGAAATTCGTTTGAGATACGAGCCGATTGACGTACGAGCTCGGTTCGGAACGAATTAAACTCGTATCTCGAGTTACCGCTGTATATAAATAAACGTAATTCCACGGAGTACGTTTTCTTTCTTCTCGTATTTAAAAAAATGGTGAAACTTTTAACGATATATATATATATATATATATATATATATATATATATATACATATATATATATATATATATGTCCATGCCTTTTAATATTACACAGGCATATTATCCAATTTTCGGTAATTAATGTGTTTCTTCTTCCTAATTAGAAATATATATATATATATATATATATATATATATATATATATACACATATATTTATATATATATATATATATATATATATGTGTGTGTGTAACTTAATACTGATTACACCTAAATCCAGAAAGCTGACAAGTGAACATGTGAATTGATATGTGTTTTAAAACGTGATGATGGGTGAACTGACGGTGGTCGCCAAAGGCTATCGAAATATCTTCAAGAAAAAAACAACTGCAATTGAGCCAATGCGAGCTTAAAGCGGCAGGTTTAAATAAAAATTGATTTTACAATTTAAATAATTGTTTGCGTGTGGCGGTAACACCTTTAAATAAAGTTTGCGAGCTTGAAGTAAACACCAATCCCATTGTATTTAACCAGTCGTCGAACAACATAACAAAACTACCGCCAGCCGCAACGCACTGACGCGTTTCGACCTTCCATGATCATCATCAGAGTACGACGGCAAACTGACTATCGAGGATCAAACCGCATTGAATATATATGGAAATCAAGTTTAGATATGCGGCTCTCACCTCTAGCAGTCTCGCATACATTGAACTTGACTGGAAATGTCGGCTGCACAATTTCTATGCAGTCACGAACATTAACTGTTTGTAGCTTTCGCCACATATACATATATAGGCAATACAATTTAACAATAATTGTTTGCGCGGGTGGTGGTAAATGTTTGGCAATACCAATCCCATTGTGGCTTAACCAGTCGTCGATCAACATAACATCTGTTGCCAAAGCCGTAACACTGACGCGTTTCGACCTCCCCTTGATCATCATCAGAGTACGACGGCAAACTGACCAGTCAGTTCGACGACTGGTTAAATACAATGTTCGTGACTGTATTAAAATTGCAGTCGACATTTCCAGTCAAGTTCAATGTGCGAGATCAGTTGGGAGGTGAGAGCCGCATATCTTAATTTGATTTCCATATATATTCAATGCGGTTTGATCCTCGATAGTCAGTTTGTCGTCGTACTCTGATGATGATCAAGGAAGGTCGAAACGCGTCAGTACAGGCTATGGTGGTTTTGTTATGTTGTTCGACGACTGGTTAAATACAATGGGATTGGTGTTTACTTCAAGCTCGCAAACTTGATTTAAAGAAAAAGTGAATTAGATTTGAAAATCGATAATCCAATACACCGCGCCTAATGTTATTATGCATTGAGAAAAAATATTATTGTCTAATTAACCATTCAACAGAAAACAAATGCGCATGTAAAAGCTTAATTTGTCAAAACAACGATTTAATGTTAAACCTTTTGAGGTCATTGGCGCTTGTCGTGTCAAATTGCAAAGATTGCTGACAATATTAGAAAAAGCTAAATATTAGCATCTAAAAATATATATCTGACTGATGTGGAAAATCATAGTTATGTGTACATTTTAAAACAACAAAAGTTCACCTATTCTAGTGGACACATACGCAAACAATGCACGTTTATGTTAATGTTAATTCCAATACCACTTCCTCATGTAGTGTTAATGGGGACGGTTAGTTGGAGCATTGGCTCTAAATGGACGCATATGTGATCCACATGAAAAGAAAAAAGACTAACCGAGTTAAATTAGTTAGTACATACCTGAAAATTGTGTGCTGTGGAAATATAAGTATTCCTATTACAGAGCACCAGATTCCGAAGCAGAGGTTTCCAGGTTTAAGCACTGTCCGCGGAAAATAATGATAAAACCGGTCTACTGGATGAATTGCGTTTTCTACACTATACAATTCTTAATTTATACTAACAAATGTATGAAGTTAATAGGTCAGGTGCTTATATCAAGAGCGCAACCTGGATTATAGCATTTGTTGTCAACGCCCGCGCAACTAATGTCGTTTAATTATATAAATTTTAATTGCAGTACCACTTCCTCATATAGTCTGGTGCCAGTTCAATAATGACAGACTGGGGACGTTTAGTTGGAACTTTGGTCCAAATGGACGGTATATGTGTTCCACATAAAAAGAAGAAAGACTAACCGAATTACATTAGATAGTATATAACTGAAAATTGTATGTAGTGTGCGGCAGGGTGGCTCGTTGGTTATATATATCATTGACAAAACTATAATAATAATCATTTAAATACGGATGCTTCACTGTCGACCAATTATGAGAAATAGTTCATAATTATATTTAGACTGTAAATGAATGCAGAACTATTAAGCTTTTAGTAGTCATACTTTTACAACTCTACTACTGCCAAACAGCATCACATCAGCACGAAAAACAGGTGTTTCAGTGCACTATAAACATGAAATTCATAGTCACATACAGGTTGAAATTGAAGACTGGATCGACCATTCCGTGTGTAGGTTAAGATTGTGTTAGTTTGGTCTCTACCAATTCGCCAGTCTCGAAAACGATACTGACAACTCAAAAGCGCCAATAGCATTGCCCATTGTGTCATTAGGGTATAAAAAACATGGTACGAACGGTAAATTCTGTTTTTCACTGATAGCAATATATATCGTTTTTATACCCGGTATAATCCCTACACAATCGATCTAATAGATTTCAGTCTCATAATTAACGACGAAAGTCCCCACAGAGCGTCACAAGACAAAATTGTATAAAAAACTGAAACTTCGACGACCGACTACCGAATAGCATACAATTTAACAATAATTGTTTGCGCGGGTGGTGGTAACAATTCTTTAAATCAAGTTTGCGAGCTTGAAGTAAACACCAATCCCATTGTATTTAACCAGCCGTAGAACAACATAACAAAACTACCGCCAGCCAAATAGCATACACAATGTGAACAGCAAATTTGACGACATGCAAAATTTATAACAATTATTTTAAGCCCTACAGTATTTGGCAGAATATTTATGAGACAGAAATCATTAAAATCATTTTTTTAATTAGATAGTTACAAACAATACAATCCGATGAAAGACAAACGAGAGACAAGACGCATATCTTACTCCTCTTCCGTAGAAATTCGCCTCACCCAAACAAGTCGAAGTTGCCAATACCTGACGTTTGACGTCGAAAAACGGATGAGCAAGCCGTCTGAAAAGAGGACAATATGCGGATAGCACACAGGTTTTGAGCACAGCTGTGAAACAGCGTTGTTAACAATACATGTTCCCGGTGAGCATGTTGCACACGGAGGTGGCTCTTTTACAGATTTTGAATTTTGCATAAAAAACTGAAATAAACCTCCTGCATCGGTCGAACCACTTTCACGTGTGATGGTACTGCCATCAGTGTGATTAGCTTTGAAACTACCACTATTTCGAAGTCGAGTAATCAATCTTGCACTTGAGCAGTTCGGATTAGCCGAAGAGAACAATCGAATTCTGCCCGACGATTCCGACATAGGAAGGCACTTATCTCCGCCTACTGATTGCGTACAAGAAAATTGTGCAGGAGATTCAGTCAAACTTCCTGATTGTACATTTTGATCGGAATTTGGAATACGCAAACCTTCCTCGCTATGTTTAATGTTGGCTTCGGCTATCTGTTTCAGAAAGAATATATATCAGACAATAATGATTCAAAATGCAAGAAAATGGCTTAACAAAAAAAGAAATATAAATAAAAAGAAAAAAACAGGCAAGAGAAAAGCACTTACGAAGTTACTACAAACTGAAAATGAGGTAAATCTTACTTATCAATAAATGATTCAAAGATATCCTGCTTTTGGGGCAAATTTGCTGAAAACCTATGTAAACAATTACAATAAGTCGTCTGAATTATTGGCTATTACTGAATCTTTAATTAAAGGAAATCAGAATTAAATCAAATTGATAATCAAATACACGTTGAAAGTGAATAGCGCGTTATCCAGTATATTTAAATCAAATACGAGGAATTTTTATAAACATCACTCTCATGCTAATTAACCATTCACACAACATAACAGAACAACTGTAATCAACCGAATATTGGTTGCGCGGCTGTGATAACAGTTAATTATTAAAACTAGGTTGCGAACTTCATATAAACACCTGACATTTTATGTACATACATTTTTCAGTATAAACTATGCATTGTTTTATGTAGCAAAGGCAATTCATCCAGTAGACCGGTTCCATACTTATTTTTCCTGAATTTGCCGCGGACAGGGCTCGAACCTGGACACGTCTGCTTCAATAACTGTTGCTCTATCCAATGAGCTACCCTGTTGCACGGTGTATAGAGCAACATATACCGAAGCAACCGTGCCCATGTACGAGCCCTGTCCGTGGTAAATTCTAGACATTGCGTGATGAATTACCAATAATGACGAAACCGGTCCAATAGATGAATTGTCTTTTCTAAATTATGCAATGCTCAGTTTATACTGACAAATGTATGTAAATAATGGGTCAGGTGTTTATATCAATCTCGCAAATTTGATATAAAAGCCTGAGTTTGCACGAATAGCGGTAGTTATGCCATTTTTGTGCGATTGGATAAATAAAGCGGGATTTGTGTTCAACAAAGGTCCACAAGTTTGATTTTTTCAAATATCATCAGCAACCGCTCAACCAATGATTTATTAATTCAATTTCGAAATGAGGAAACATGATGTAATAGTACGGGATAATTGTTATATTGAAAGCCTCACAAATTTGTTTTACAGATGTAAGAAACCGGAATATGTAGTAAATTACGAAAACACAAACTCCACGAGAAAAGCAGGAATTTCTGTCCTGACTTAACAGCCAGTTGCACGAGTAGCTTAATCATGGATATAACCGGTATAACTTATATGCGTTAAATCCATCACGAATCAACATTATAATGATCAAATTGGTTCCAACGCTGGATCAGCCCAAATATGAAACGCCAGAACGACTTCAATGATAAACACACACGATATATTTACACAAAAGCTATAATTTTAACTTAGTTATCAGTGCACAAAATATATCTACGTCATGATTTCCTTCCTAGAGACTGAGAATAAATTTTCGTCTGGGTAAAATGCCTTTAGGACTCTGGGCTATATTGGTGGCTCTATATACGGTAAGGTTCTCCTACCAGGCTGGAAAATGACAAGTTAGATGAACATGTTCGTATTCCGAATTAGGAATTAGCGAGAACGTATTCCCTACCAGATGAAATATAAATATGCGGCAGTGAATCATCGATAAACAATGCTGCTATAAAGCTGTTTATGCTAATGAAGATTATGATATACACCAAGCCAGAACTAAGAACCACGAGTTTGAAGAAAAGCGACCGGACACGCCATCTCCTTAGAAATTATGTAGAATTCGTAGTCTTTCTCACAGTGGACTTTGATTACTTTTGACGATCTAGTGGATATACGTTTTATTTGGCCACGCAACTGGGCTCTTCTGGAGCCTTCTTAAATCATATTTGTACATATGAGGAAATGTCTTCAATTCGACTGCATATCGAAGCATTCTCTCAGAAATCACCAAATCGACATAAAAAACAAGGCGGACAAGTGTATACACGGAAGGAACAACTAAAATTAACGAAAATCAAACTGAGTAAATAGAGTGCATGTTTATCTACCAGGATGAGGTCAAAGTATGCGTCACAGTTCTTGGTTGGATCATGTTGCAGACTCATAATATAAACTATTTCCCAACTTCCTTTTCTAAATTGAAAAGAGTAAACTGCGAGGCTTGATCATGTCTATGAACCAGAACAAGGAAAACCACAAGAAAGCTGTTTTACCAATTTCGCCTTGCCTAAAAGTCGACGTTTAAATTGTGATTTGTTGTCTCGTTTCTGTGAGTTATCTAGGTAAATTAAACGAACATTGGTTGCTGCGGGTATTGATAACAATTATTTTTAATCAAGGTTGCGATCTTGATATAAACGCCTGACGCATTATGTACATGCATCTGTCCATATAAACTAAGTATTGTATAATTAATTTTACTATAAAATACCTAGTTCATACTGACAAATTTATTTCCATAATTAGTCAGGTGTTTATATCAAGATCGCAACCTTTATTAAAAGTAATCTGAAGTGGATTCTCCCTTTCATAACTCTACTTTAACATTAATGTTCCAAATTCTTTTATCGTCATCAACTTTATTATTATTGTCCCTTATCAGTTTTATTTTAATTCTTTTTTTTATAGTTATACGGCAGTAATAAATGTTTTTTTAATGCTGCCAGTGATGATGGTGGTGATGTCCTACGTATATGATAATTTATAAGCATTTATTTTAATAATAATGCACTTTAGATACCTTCCAAACATTTGCATCGAATTCAGCGTTGCTGACACAACCAGGAGACGATAAACTATTCACATACGAATTCGAATAAGTTCGGTGGCATTTGACTTCCGTTTCGGTTGATGATATAGTAGTTGCGATAGTTGGACGTGACTTATCGTTGGCTAATCGCATTGAATTCACCATAGAAACATCACTGATTCTTCTATTTGATTGGTCGTACCCGGCAAGCCTGGTATTATTAATGAATTTGCATCTTCGCGAATGATATTCCATCGCGTGCTGTTGCTGCTGCTGAAACTGCGAAGATAGGTCAGTAAAACTGTACTCATTTGACGACTGATTTAAATCAATACTGAGACAACGAAGCACGTTGTACAGTGAAGCGTTCTCAAGCAACTGAGACAATGATAACCAATGCAGAGGAATTGCAGGGACATCTGTATAGAGGAAAGGTGAATTGCAATTTGTTGCTGAGTGCGCACGTCCACTAAACGAACGTGTATCATCGGTTATACCAACACCATTCATTGTACAGTCAGTTGCCGTATTTGTTGCAGATGTCCGTTCCCAAGGAAACATAGATGAGGAAACAAAGGTGCCATTGAGCGGTGAAGACAGAACACTTTGATTACAACCAAGAGGACAGGGCTCAGTTTCCGAATCCAAAATTGCACGTCGTTGCATGGCAAACAAGAGATTCTATATTAAATATTCATGAGTGAATTGCATATATTTATAATATAATTTAGAATTAAAATTAATTGCAAAAAATATAAAAGGGCTAAAAATAAAGCACATATTTTTATTTAATTTTTGCTTCAAACGTTTCTTAAATACAAATGGTGTATTTTAAAAATTAATTAAGCAGCTTATTGATGCATTATATAAAAAATTGGAATATTTTTACAAAAAAACAATAACATTGGTAACTAAGCTATTCTTTCACCATTCCGCCTGTCAATCACGCACTGTGTAGAAGCAATTTCATGCGAATGAAATTTAGTAACTGGCACTACAGCAGATAAAGGATAACACTATAAGAACCCGGAATTTAAACTAAAGGATGCTTTCAGAAAAAAACGTGATTATTTTTACCTCGTTTTTTACAGTCTCCACGTAGAGCACACGTGTGAATTTACAAGTTTGACACGAATAAATTAGACACTTTGCCTCAAAAGGATTGTTGCTGAATGTTCGTTAAACGAATTGTCTTAAAGGCTATAAAATTTCTGGAGACAGAATCGGGATTCACTCTAGTTCTTCTCCTGAATCTAGCGAGATATGATGATACAAAATGTATACTTGATTCAATAAAACTTGATGGCTAAACGTATTGGTATGGGATTTTGCCTAATAAGCTTGGTCTTAAAGGCCACACCTATATATGTATTATACTTTAACCGAACTCCATTGATGACTGTGGATTGCCGTATATAATAACTCATTACAAATTACGTTAAATGTGGAAAATTAATTTAAGTGTGAGATTTTGACTTACGACACAATAAGGTTGAGCATATAAAGAGCACAGTGATAAAAACAATTTAAGGACAAAACGGATATTTTCGCAAACTAAAAAAACACGTGAATTCCATTAGAGCTGAATACTAGTTCAATACCGTCGATTCTCAGAAAATTTGAACATATTATCGTCTCAAAAGCAAATAATAATTTGCCGCAGTGACACGTTATTACAGCAAAGATCTTCCAAAAAATAATAGTACGAAATGATTATCCAGTAAATAATAATTCCTAAGAGAGAATAATAATGTCACAAATTTCGAATTAAGACCACTTAAAAATTGGAATTTAAAATGTGAATAAGGTTTCGTAAAAAAGAAAAATACTTGTGTTTTACGAAATACTGTATTTACATTGGTTTAATATTTGGGCATCGAAAAAGCAAGGACAAACCAGTTTCACAAGAATATATATGATCGTTCCTCAGTAATTTAACATTGGAGGTACAAAATACACATAGCCCACTAAATACCAAAACAAAAGTAATAAATTGACAAAAATCGAAGAACGTTAGACATTTTTTGTACTCATTATAACAAAATCTGCATAAAAGCCATGTGATTGTGGCAGAAAAATATTTCTCTATATGCGTTGCTGTCAAATTCATTTGAAATAGCACAATATTGAGCACAATATAAATGATACAGTATTGCTGGAGAAAATTATCTCTACTATATATATATATATATATATATATATATATATATATATATATATATATATATATGCAGTTTACTTGGGTCCTAATTAGGGACACACGTTTCTGTAGGTACAGAACACCATTTTCAGTTTAACAGTCATGTTTACTGGTGTTCATAATGCTAAATTAATGAGGTATATTTTCTAAAACACCATTTTCCGTTTGTAATAATTCTTAACTAGTGCTAATTAGGTGCGGGCATGTTAAACCGAACTTGTCGTAGCACTTTAGGTATAAAGACATTCAATTTTTGTGAATCATTACCTATATTTTCGGAATTAATCCGTTTAAAAGATAATAAACCTCACATAATTATAATAATAATTGATTTACCAAGGAACTAAGAGGAATTATTCTGCGTCCTAACAAGAAGCTAGCATGTTATAAAATAGTTGGTTTGTGTCGAGCAAGATACTCGTGGGCTGTATTATATATATATATATATTTTTGTTTATTTATTTATTTATTTATTTGTCCATAGCCTTTGAATATTACACAGTATATTTTAATTAGGAAGGAAAAGTACATTAATAAATAAAGTGGATAAAGGCTACTTATTTCATGAATACTAAAATATCAGTTCTACAATCATCTACATTTATATACATTCTGGTTTTAATTGATTATGCTAGTGGTAACAAATTTGACTTGCTTTTATTTCTATATCTTGTTTTGGCTGGTTGGTGTATGTGTATGTTTGCATGTAAAGGTCATTCTCGCAGTATTGCAAAGTGATGTCTGAGATCTGGTCATTATTTTTTTGATGGCTTGAGAATTAACCATTTGTGCGCATTGTTCGCTGTTACATGTACGAGTGGTATTTTTCCCAGTGTAGTTTATCGTTTCACCTTGTTGCACATATTTTTTTCTGCACATCGTAACAGCGCCAGCGTGGATTGCAGTGTTGAACGCTCATATTGTTTGGAAACTTCTGTCACCGTATGTGCCTCTGTTATTTATTCTTCAGTTTGATGCCAATCCGATTGAATGTTGGTATCTTTTTTACAATTAAATTGAGCGCAGATTGCATTTACACAGATGCCAATATCCTGACGAGCTGGCTTTTGCGATAAAGTTGCAATTAAAATCGTCCACAAGGTGAAAATGTTTTATGGTACTGCAGTGCAATGTTCTACTTTGTAACTGTGACAATTAAAGAACCTTGTATCATATGTCGCAACAGTACCAAAAAATATATACTCACACTCATTTCTTTAGGCAAACGAAGCCACACATTTTTTGTGATACACGCCTCTTCAAGCTCGAGTCTGAATATTTCACTGCAAGCAACTAGTCGGCCTAAAGCATCTGAAGAGATTTTAACAGATCCCGGACAGATATTTAAAGCTTCGGCCATCTGGCAACTCAAAACACCTCCAGGCCGTGATGATTTTTGTTCCATAAGGTTTTCAAGGACCGTTTGGAAATCAATAATCACCTATAAGAAAGAGAAAAATAATAATAGTGCACTTATAAAAAAAGGTTTCTTGTCCCTATTCAAATATAACTATACCGATCCACTATTTGTAAGTAAATAATATTTTCATTAATAAATGTTTTTTTTAAATATATATATATAACCACATTTAGCAAAGTGATGATTTCCCGATAATGAAGAAACCGGTCTGCTGAATGAATTGCCTTTTCTACATTAAAAATTTACTTAATTTATACAGTCAAATGAATGAACATAAGATCTCAACCTTGATTGTTATCACACCCCGCGCAAACATTGTTTACTAAATAACATAAATGTTCCTTGAAGATTAACTACATTCAATACGTCCTTATATATTTCAAATGAGAGTTTTAAGAAATAAAATATACTGGACGAATAAGATACTCTGTTCTGAGGAGCATATACAAATATATATATATATATATATATATATATATATATATATATATATATATAAGCGGGTAGTTTAAAGCCGAGATATTCAGAAGTAAAATAAAGAAAAAGCCGCTTAATTCCAGCTCCTTTCGATAAAGATAAAGTTTGGCCTGCAAAATATAATTAATCAACCATATCACCAACAGTTGATTAAAAACGGAGACAGCTCCTGCACACCAATCATAAATTTGTGAACTTGCACTACTGTGGCCACAGTGCAAATAGTAATATATTCAGAAAAAAATGATGACTTTTGAAGCAATAAGTCCAGAAATGAGTTGAGCTAGATTGGACAACCAAATTTAATACCTAGCGCTAAATAACAGTTTAGCTAAGGAAACATCATTACCAGTGAGTGCGGATGTGTTAAAAATGGAGTCAATGATGCATCACGAACTTTTACTAAGAAAAACGTCCAAATAATAAAATTGAGACACCGACTCGACATAGACGAACTTCAATAACCGTTTTACGCTTTATCTTTGCTCTGAGCATCACAAGAAATGACAAAAAATTGCTTAAGAAATAAACGAATACAGATTTTTGGTATAGACAATGATACAAGAGACGTTAATAAATCAATTTTATACTATAAAAACAGCCTGTACTTTATTATACATGCATATATAAACGGAGATCCAGATCTCCTGAACGGTGGGTTCCGGAGGAGCCTACACCAACAAGGCAGAGTAAACAAGGTATCTTCACTATACCATAATTACTGCTAACCTCGTACAGATTTTCGCCCTTCCAAGTATCTCATGGTTAGTGAGGATATGATGCGGCGTGGAAAAATGATAAATAATACGAATAATCGTAACCGGCTACGAGATAGAACGCATAATTTTTGTGAGGCTTCATTATTCCAAGTGAATTATCTCAAACGCTTATCAATCAGCAAGATAAAATGGCCGTGTCGAACAATGCCGCAACCAACGAATCTAATGGGAAACATGGAGCAAATTTAAGAAATCCATTGAAATCTTATGTTGCGTCACTGGTATCAGCGGCCCAGCATCGCTAATTCACTCAGCCATTTTTAATTCTCTGCCACGCAGGATATAATGGCTGGCTTTGCCAAATCATGGTGTCCTGGCCAAACATTTTTTGATTACTTGAAACATAGGCTTAAAATTACACAAAATAGAAGTCTCCCAGCTTATTTATAACACAATTTAGCTTTGGTCGATAATAAGGCATTCTTTCTTTGGTTATTAAATGTAATTCAGTATCGGATGTTGGAGAATTAAGATATGAAGTTTTCTAACTATGGTGCTTGTAAACGAAAATTAATTTCACAATTGCCAGAAGTCAATCTATCAAAGCATAGCATGATACAGAAATTTCTCGGCAAAACTACTCGCCACAACGCAAAGAGAGTAAGGTCTTGAATGCAATATGAGAAATGAAATGACAAGCACAATGTTTTTGCTCTATCATGAAAAGCATGATAAGTGCACAAACGCGCATACCAACAAACAGTCTGTGTAAGAACAGACAAATATGCAATTGAAACTATAATTCGTACTCATAAATGTCCGAAGTGCAAACACTAGCCTAAAAATGCGTGCCAAAACTGCACAAAAATGCAAAAATCAATACACAAACACGCGCGCGCAATAATATGAGACCAGCTGGCGTCTACATTAATTCCTCGGCCCAGAAATTCATAATAAATAAACACTAACAGAATGCAGCATCGATAAATAAATGTCGAAATAAAACGCATATCAACCAAATGGCCTTTTACCACAACAAATCAAAGGAAGCCGATCGTGTCTTTAAATTTCACCGGGATGCAACAATATTTGGCCATCAGAAAGAATTATTTTTTCACAGATTGCATGATTTGTCAGAGGCGCATATCAAGATAATTAGCAAATCCACTGATCGAAAATGGCTTACGATCATGGAATATCTTAATTAATTTCATCGAGATAAGATAAGGCTTATAGTATAACATATTTTTGGAATACCATATTCAAGTGAGTGAATTACTTATAAGAAATTTTTTTTAAAGATATATTTTTTTTAAATAATGAAGCAGATACATTAATTAATGACTACATCTAGAAGGGCCTCGGTCGGTAAAACATAATTAATCAGGCCTCTATACCAGACCATTTTTGCCGCTACATTCCAACAAATTTTCGCTAAATCGTGTATTTTATTAGTGGTTTGACGAAGCAATTGAACCAAGTGATAGATATTTTGAACAAAAATGCCTAATCAAGAGACGGCCGGTCTAACTCACCTGCAAGTATGGCCGTCCACCAGAATTACCTCGGTAGCCTAACGAGCTGGTTGTGCTAGCAACAGTGATGGCACGTAGAAACGTAGCCATATATTACTGACTGGCTCGTAATTTTGCTACAGTGTATAAATACTATGATGCTCAACCAGATAAATTCATTTTTAACAAAAATTACCAGACCATGAAATATTTAGTCGGTTACAAACCAGAAAATAATTTGCACAACTTGCTAAAGATTGCTTTAACAATGCCAATACGTCTGCAAATCTCACCGCCAGGTTTCACCCGTGAAGCGCAGACCAAGTTTTTGATGGCGGAGAGCAGCGCGCAATTATATAAAATTTAAGAATTCTCATCAAAATCTGTTCGTTATAGTTTTATGGGCATTTAGATTCATAATACACAGATTCGAAATATCCTAAGCATAGTTAATGGCTATCTGGAACTAGTGTTCTATTTCTGATGATAGAACTATATTTTCAGTGTATTTCAGCCCAACCAAGTATTCTAATTTTTGGAAGCATAACAGAAATGTGCAGATATTGCAACGCCGAAGAGGTTAAAAATGTAAGAGCAATGAAGCATTCTTTTCGAATACCGAATCCAATTGCAAAAGTTTCAGGAACGTCGTTACCACTACAGGCCAAATTTGAAAAATCAGTATAATATTACGATTAATTTTGGCTCTGACGCCACCATAAAATATGCACCGCCATAACACAACGCGCGCCATTTTGTCTACAAGGGCCAAGTTGTCCAGTAGAGCAGCGATGATGAGCAACTGATACCGGTGGCATAACTTTAAAGTTCTACGGTGTGGATTTATTGGTCCACGCTTTTTTTCGGTCGAACTCATGCCTATGATGGTCAATTGTACTTCGCTCACCTCTCACAAATTCGTTAGAATAATGGTAGGGACCATCTTTCATTCAGAACAGAACAGCCTGACATAAAAAATAGTTGTCTGAAAGGCCAGTATCACCTTTTGAAGAAATGAAAACGAAAAAGTGTATCAACGATGAAATGGGACGGATTCATCTTTCCAAATTACAGGAATAAATTCGTACCGGTCAATTTAAAGAGCCGTAAGAGATCATTGATGGATGCGGTTGGCTATCCCTCATGAGATTAATAGATAGAATCGTCAAGACTTCGCAAGCCCAATTGTTTTGGTTGGGCACCAGACTGGGTATATAGGAAATTCACTGCAGACACTTACTTCACAGAATAATTCCAACTAACACATCGATTCTATACAAAGAGTTAAAAGTTTCTTACATCTCGATACAGCTTCTTCCATAATAGCACCAATAGGTAAAATCTTTGAACAGCTTTCCTTCCTTTGTACGATTTCTTCGAAGTTTCGCAGTCATCATTTAGTATCGAAGGCCGTGAATACTAGCAAGGAAATTAAACAACAGCTTATGCTTGATCGTTGGAAACATTTCACGCTTGCTCAAGCTTTCTTCACATAGCGTTTAGCATACTGAATTAAACGATATTCACTGAGATAAAAAAGATTCCAAAAGAAACACAGGTGCTGGCAAGGCCTTTTGCATATTATTGTTCATTTTAGTATACAGAATTAACGAATATCGGCAGCCACAGACGAGCGAATTTGTTCCAGAATGTGGTGAGGAATAGACTAAGCTCAGGTTATTTTTTGCATTAAGATCAGAAGACAACCATTGATCGTTGACATGCCCTCATCCAATTAGTATGATTAATGTCACGATGATTTATCGAAAGATGCCGTCTGCGATGCTGGATACAAGATGGAAACAAAGTACAGGATAAGAGAACCTGGATTCATTATTAAGTTATTTTCTTGCAGAGTACATTTGGTCATAGTTCTACTAACCACTTTATCTTCATTTTACTTGGCGTTTAAACGAACGCAATCAGTAAGACGAGTGCAGGCAACTCAAGTTCAGGGGTCACAACTGTAACTTTTTGAAGAATTCTGTACTATCATGATCAGAAGGAAAAAAGGTTGTACTGACAAATTAATGACAAGAAGGATCAGTTAACCTACGCGGATACAAGCAGCATATGCGAAACGAATCTATAACTGCTCTATCAAAAAATGATTTTGTCACAACATTTAATATTAGTAATGTCACACCACAGGTGGATGAAGACAAGCCATGTGAATACCTCAATTGTGCTGTTCGCCAGCGGTGAAGAGCTGACCAACTCAAAAGTTGAAAGCTGTCATATCATATAAACCAAATACCGTACGTATTTTAGAGTTTGCTATGTTAAGGTAAAACAGAGAAAGTGTCACAAGTCGCTTTACCCTTACTTCCTCTGTAACTCGTGCATGAGAGCATAGTTTTTACCTCTTACCGCGTAGCAGGTCGACGTATCGAGCACCAACTCTTTCAACTTGATGCTTGAAATCGGCACCGTAGTTGTTTAATATTCCGTGATTATGAGACGACATTAGCTCATTCTTCAAGAATCTCATTATTTTTTGATAAATTGTCGTGAACTCATCTTTTATTTTATTATAGGTAAGAATGATATTTTGGTGTTCTCAGATTTTTTAGCGTCTAAATTTTATTGCTAGGTATTTTGAGGTAATGCTCATGCGTTAGAACTATAATCAGTTCCCAGATTTCATTAAAATTGTACATCTAACAAGCTATATTCAGGTTGATCTGTACTGAAATTAAGAAAAGAATGTAATAAAACAATTTATAGGTATTCAAATTCAAGATATCGTTCTAAGTCTCGACTATACGGAGTTTTGAAACAACTTGTGGCCCCATGATTGCATAACTATGGATTCACCATCGAACTACCAGTCCTCATAAATCGATGAACATCAAAGACACCTGGGAGTACATTGTGCGCATTATTTCGAAAAGTCTAGTCCCTAAATAAGGAGTCAACATCACCACATGCCTTTCCGTTAATTCTCTCAGAACCTCTTGCTAGTTATGAAACATATGATGTCCCTTCAAAGAAAACTGGAACATATCACAGGACGATCGGTACCTTTCGATTAATGGCAAAGCTATTTATAGCATTTTCTCAACCATTAACTAAAGCCAACCAAACTACAAACAGACAATTTCTGTGGCTCTAGTGACACTAATCGCAAAAGAAAAATAACTGATATTTTCGACTATCCGAATTATAAAATAAACAGAAACTGACTTTAGATCACTGACCTTAAGAAGTGGTATAAACGAAGATTCTACATCCTGAAACACAATTTGAAACGCCTGTTCCAATGAATCGCCATTGAAATTTATTTTATGTCTAAAAATTTTAATACATACAAAAAATAAAAATTATTTTGCTAGGAAATCATGAAAACACTAACACTTTATTTTATTAGACAATTAGCAAATAAGAGAAAATGAACAAGGTAAACGAATCATATAAATTAGTTTCCTGGAGTTGTTCCACAATTAACGTGTTTTCAATATACTTAAAGAAACTTCCTCAAATAACCCATGACGACCAGACTCGATTTGTTGGTATATCACCTAAAGATAGGTGATGTATATTAGTTACATGATTTTTTTTTAAATCCATGAATATTTTTTGACGTTACGCGGCAATTAAGAATAAGTTCATGTGTCTTAAACAAAACACACACACACAAACATATATATATATATATATATATATATATATATATATATATATCAGCATAAACTAAACATGGTATCAAGTAGCAAAGAAAATGCATCCAGACTACCAGCTTCATCTTTATTGAGAACTCTTCAGGTACTGTCCAGAATTTGCCGCGGAATGGACTTAAATCGGAGCAGATTTGCGTCATACTCAGTGGCCCTATTTGCTGCACCACCCGTGCCGCATACTACACGCAATTTGAAGTCATATAAAAACTTTTTCTTGTTTAGCCTTTCCTTCAGGCGGAATTTTGAATTTCTTAAAATATGAAGTTCTAATTAACCACCTCCAATCTGTCATAATGCAACAGACAAAATGCCACTTGTGGAAGTCGTATTGATTAAAGGTTCAATAACAGATTTTGGTTATATAAATGATGTTAGGAAAGACTAAAAATTGCATCAGATGTCAAAATCAATTTATTCAGAAAACCAGTTTCGTCCTTATTGGAAACACTTCAGGTACGACCCATAAGTTGCCACGGACGGGATTTGAACCAGAGAATATTTACTTCGGAGTCTGTGAATATCCACCCGAAGAGAAGTCAAAATAAAAAATAAATTGATATATGGCTTAAAATTGCATGTAGTATAATATACGATTGGCGCAATGGATATTCCCAGATTCTTAAGCAAATTTGCACGGGTCAGAGACCCATTCGTGGAAAATTCAAGATAGAACTTAAAGAAATACCGATAATGACGAAGCAGGTCTGCTAAATGAATTGCTTTTCCCATCTGATATGTTTAGTTTATGCTAATATTATGCATACAATTAAAATTTTACCATTACACTTCATTATATATATATATATATATGTATATATATATATATATATGTATATATATATATATATGTATATATATATGTATAGATATATATGTATATATATATATATATGTATGTATATATATGTATATATATATATATATATATGTATGTATATATGTATATATATGTATGTATATATATGTATATATATATATGTATATATATATATGTATATATATATATATATATATGTATATATATATATATGTATAGAGTATATGTATATATATATATATATATATATATATACATATATATATATATATATATATATATATATATATATATATATATATATATATATATGCACGTATGTGTATGTGAGGCAACTATGCTAGAGTAGAGGATTTTTAAAACATTTACTGCTGCTGCTACAAAACCTGTTGCAGCAGAATGGGCTTCGCTGCTGCCAAACAAAAGAACAAACCAGACTAATTAGGACTGCATTTATATTAAAGTTAAAGAATTTACTTAATAAAGAAGGAGACCCAAAGACAGCCTGGAGTAAGGATCCTATGATTTGATGTCACAGTTTGTACTACTGGAGATGAATCAATATCTTAGCGATCGTCCCGAAAAAAACAAGAGCAATGTTGCCTGCAGTGTGGAGGCGATCGGCCGCTGTTTTGCCTGTCTGTGCGCAAGCTGACGTTAAAAAAACGCCTGTCCTCACATGCGCGAGCTCCAAGTAGCGTAATTAGGGAAGCGCTTGGCGATGCTACCTCCGATAAACTGTAGGAGGGCAAACTCAATTATGTACACGCTGGATTAGGTGGTACCCGTGTGTCGCTTAAGACCAAGAATGCTACATTCTTTGACTTGCGGAACGTCATAATTTTTCCTCTCGAGGCAGTCAGTCTGTAACGGCTGGCGAACTGCAGATACACGTTCTTCACCAGAAAACCAAAGTTTGAAATGAGTATTTCCCAATGTGTCCGTTGGATCAAGGACATCGGCAAAGGCAACCATTCTTCGTTTCCAAAAAAGAGTTAGTTACTATTCTACACGAGAAAGCACACCAAGTGTGATATAACGATTCAATACAGGGATCTGATAAGTTTTTGGATACAAAAATTCATTTCAAATTCCGCTCCAGGCAGATGCCTAGTATCTCCGCGAGTTTTTTGTGCAATATCGAGGGATGAAAATCATAGCAACCCTTCTCCTATGAATATCTCTGAGGTCCCTCTTTAATAACATCCGATAAAGTCAAAACAATATCGAGAACGCCATGTAAGGTAAGCCTGAGCAAGCGTCGGCCTGTCTCCAAACGATCAATTCGCGGGGTCTGTTTACACTCTCTACTAAAACATTAGATATTCGCAATACGAAAACAACTAATACTGCTAATAATACTGAACAGCACTAAATAAATATAATATACTGATAATTAATTTCCTCATAACTATGAAACTCTTTGTAATACACGGACTATAAATGAACACAACGACAGAACTACTCAGAAACAGAAAAAACACCAAAATTGTCATCATCATTGTATTTAGCCAGTCATAGAACAACAGCAAAATTATCGCCAGTCATACGCACTGACGCGTTTCGACCTTCCATGATCACCATCAGAATACGACAGCAAACTGACTAGCGAGGATCACACCGCATTTCATATATAAGAAAAGCAAAATTAGATATGCGGCTCATTCTTCTAGTAGTCTCACATACATTGTAATTGACTGGAAATGTCGGCTGCACAATTGCTATGCAGTCACGAACATTAAATGTTTGCAGCTTTCACCAGAAATAAATATATAGGAAATACAATTTAACAATAATTAATTGACTCATCGGTATTTGACAACAATATTTTCGTTCTTTTTCAAAGTTAAGCGATTGGACACACCATAAAACAACAATGCGCTACTGTTTTCACGTATTTCAACTTTATTCTTGGTGCAGTATTTGCTGAGGTGTGTAATGCACTAAAACGCATAAAGATAGGTCGTGGTGGCCGGCATGCTCACATCGAATACGCCGCCTAGGCTATTTGGTTAACGAAAAAAGAGCTATAAGCAGCAGTGTGCCTAAGAAATGCCCATTCAGTAAAGTCTAAAGCTAAATGCCTCGAAAACTGTCCTTATGGCTTATTTTGATCAGAATCCTAATCTTGTGCTGAACGGCGCACTGCTACCTAATGTAGATGTATAATTCTACCTGAACCCTGATGGATTGTTTTCTGTTGAAATTTTCAAACGTATGTGCCCTGTTACAGCTGCTTCTAGCGATATTTGCAAACCATTCTTGAATTGTCCAATCACTTCTATAAAGTCAATTATATTGCCGGTCCTTGTTTGGGTCGCTGGGACATGAAATACAAACAACTCAATCTACGACCAGCTGTTCAGAGTTTTGGAAATCTGCACTCCCTCAGTTTCGTTTAGAACATTGCCAGCTAAGCATCGTGTGTAAATCTTAGGCAAGATGTACAAACCGATCAGTCTTATTCAGCTGCTCTTCCGCATGTAGTCACTTTCGCACCTAGTTAAATGTTGTCTGTATCAGCTAAATCATTCTCAAGGAAAAGCATCTATGCATTATGCTCACAACGCTATTGAAATTTCTCTTGTTGATGGATGGGTTCGATGAAAAGTTAAGCAAACTACTCTACAGCCTAACATTAATATCTCAGATTTCGGCCACCTGGTCACACCTTGTCGTAATTTTATTGTACAAGAGACATAGATAGGCTGAAACATAAAATAATCTATGGTCAGCCCAATGGAGAAGCATGATTAATTATTTATTAACTGCATAGGATTCTCCAGAACCCATTTACAGGAGATATAGTTCTCCGTATCTAAATTAAAATAATTCATCTAATCAGAATATGACGAGAAACAATTAACGATCTCAAAAGAATGCGTAGCTTTATCAGGAACACACTTAAGCACAGCACAGTTAACTATGCTCAATATAATTGGACGGTAATTGAAATATCTGGTTCAATAAATACTAAATTCAGAAGCCAATATGCTATGAAGTGATTTTACTTCGTCTAATTGTATTTTGCGACTACAATCATTTCCTATTACTGCTCATCTCAGGTCCGCAGATTTAATCTAAATAATTGTAAAAACTATCCGCGCGATTAATACTTGATAAGCACACACTTAACTTAATTTTGTTGCAACAGCATAAACGTAAAATATCGAACGCATATACACATGGAAAAGTTGTTAGCCGCAAAATTCAATAAACAAGACATTTTTATCTAAAATGAACCTAGATGGATAATTTGTGCGTGTGGACATGTTTCTACATAAATTTATATACACGCTATCTAATGATCAAACCGTTTAAAATGTATCTTGTTAGGTAATACAAGTATGTGATCTAACTTCTATCCACTAGTCTTTTTCAGTTGACCGTATAAAAAGACAGATATTTTAGTGAAAATCTGACGTCCTAAAATATTTCCTTATTGACTGTGTTGTAAAAAGATATTTTCTGAATTAATAATAATTATAATTAAACAATCAATGATTGTATTACCTACGCATATGCAGCGGAAGCTGCAAAACGTTAATGATCGTGACTGTACAGAAATGGTGCGGCTGACATTTCCAGTTAAGTACTGTGTATGCCAGACTACTAGATATGAGAGCCATATATACGCATTGCGGTTTGATCCTCACTAGTCAGCTGGCGTCGTACTCTGATGATGGTCATGGAAGATTGAAATGCGTCAGTACGTGTGACTCACGGTATTTTGCTATGTTGTTCGATGACTGATTTAATACAATGGGATTGGTGTTTACTTTAAGCTGGCAAACTTGATTTGAAGAATAATAATTAAAATTGTTTGATATTTTTCGATTTCTGCTACAGATACTCAAAATGGATGAACTAAGATGTGATACGTATTTTCGAAAAAGTAAAACAGTGTGAAAGTGGGCTCACGATAAGTTTTACCTAAACAGACCGCTAATTAGATATGTAAGAAAGGCTACAGTAATAATAAATATAATAATTAAAACAAATTATGAGCGAAGTAAACAGATTTAGTTATGTACGTTAAGAAAACCTTTGAATATTGCAACATAACTCATTTATGTGACACAATACAAAAGGCCATAATTCGTCAGAACTCTACTGCGCCATAATAACTGGTTCTTCACAAAGTAAATTTGGAAAAGCAAAGGTCATAAGACAAAAATTTGGAAGCAAATCATGCAATGCACATACACGCACACCCACATAATTCACCAGTCTATCTTCAATTTTTGTACAAATTTATTTTTATGCTCAAATGAAAACAGAGAAAGCATAGATTATTTTCATTTTCTTTTCTTGAATCACCTGCAAATCTACTTGGTTTTCAGAAATATTTGATAGTCATGTCTTCGGCTATTTCAGAGAAGGAGGTATATTCGCCAACTTCGCTTACTCTAAATTTATGTGGGATTTAAAACTGAAATAATCTAATCTGAGTAGTTGTATTTTTAATGTATCGTGTCAACTTGCTTTTATAATACAGTTACGTACGTAAAACAGTAAACGGTTCCGCACAAGATTTTATGTACATTAAATTCAAGGGGAATAAATCAACTTACAGCAAGCACGTTCGAGAGTGTGAGAATACACCATTGCTATCGATAAAGCACTCACAATCATTACATAGCTCGATAAATCGTGAGAAGGCATCAACAATTATTGCGTCACATAGCGTCAAGGTAAAGTTTTGCAAAATTTCTTCACATTGAGATATCTGTTCAACCCACAGAATTGATAATGTCCTTATTTGAAAAGCTCTTTCCAAATTGTAGCTATTTTCTCCGGCGTCACTTTGTATTGCCTCCTTTACATCATTATTAATTTTCTCCCACTAAAATAAGATATAATTTGATGTCTAAGTAACAACAGATTACACGTTAAAAATTTTACAACAATAAGTGAAAATGTGACAAAATTTCACACACAAATACATGTATCTAACATAAAAAAGAATAGAAAATAAACCGTAATTTATTCATTTCGAAAATAACTTGCTGAATTGAAACTAAAGAAAAATCAAACAAAACATAGGTGGAGCGTCAGAGAAAAATGGACTGTATGCCTAAATATCAGAGTCAACGAGGCGCAAAAACGAAATAATTGGAGAAAGGCAATTACTTCTTGGGTGTCTAACACAAATATGAATTTGCTTTTTTAGTAGAACGTCTGTTGAATGAGAATGAATAGTATCAATATCCTGCAACAATGTAAAATCTTGTTCCAACATCATTTTTAGACAATCAGCTAATGGAAGGCTTAAAAAGTGACAAGTGAGAAACCATCAATTGAGGCCAAAAATTGCATCACCTGAAAATGATGAAAATTCAAGATTTTACCGACTTAAGATTGCTATCAATTGTCCCGCACAAGAAAAATGCGGTCAAATCCACAACAAGAAGGACAGCACTGCGCAACGAGATTCATCTTTTAAAAATCGAATTCTTTACTTTTAATAGCTGTTCAGCGCGCTGTGCAGTTAGGACTGCCGATTACTATATAGGCAAACTCATGTGCATTTGAGATTAAAAAGAACTGGAAAATGGGACATGTCCATAAAATCCCCGACTTGTTTGAAAAATCGCATTTTAAATCAGATTGAAGTTTTATTACACTGAGTCCTAATTTTATTGTAAAAGCATTTACGAACACTATGTTGCACAAATGTTATTTAATCATTAAGCTATGCTTAAATTTAACGAGCGTTTCTTAATTTTAATTATCTACATACGCTTCAATAATTGCTTACTTAAGCGTTTTGCAATAACAAAAATCGACGAAAGCATGTTAATGCAAATATTATGAAAATCAAAAATTATCCGAAAATATAAAGAATTTTCATGGAGGTTAAAATATTACACGTGGACAGTGCGAAATTGCGAATAAGAATCACAAACCTGGTTAATAATCACTTTAGAACAGTCGACTAGCGTTAGAAAAACGCTTCCCCAAAATGATGACGACAATGAACAGGCAAGAGCTGAAAGAACAAAATATATATTTCATTAAAATTATCAAAGTTTTAAATTTTCATTTAAAAACTGATGTCCTACTGTCACACACCATAATTGTCTCGACTTAAAAAAACATTAGCTCTATCAATTCTAGTAAGAATGGATGATTTAGAATCAGAGTTTGACTACTTTTAATTCGTCTTCCTCCACGTTTTTTTTTCGAGAGCCAGCAGCAAGTTTCTTTGAGCAACGGAAAGTTTCCCTACGCGTTAGGCAAGTTTGTTCTAATTGCGCCACTACACATTTAACTGGGTGTTGACATCCTGATAAAACCCAACTCGTGACTTCCCATGAGAAATTATAGCAAAATCCTGCTAGTACTACCAAGGATTATGTTTTCGCTCTCTATACTACTAGTTAAGTCAAGAGATGGGACATTTTGCGAATACGTCTACTTAAAATCAAAGCATAACACAGAAATCTATTTGACACATATCCATCATAATAAAATGAAATCTAGTATCACGTGAGAAATATATCCTGGTGCAACGCGGCAGAATAACTATGAAATTGATAGTTGTGTTGACTGTGAAATAAAAAGAGATTTCAACATCTTACTAGGACTAAGGATACGCTATTTATAGCAAAATACAAAAACTGATCGTCTATTAAAAGGCATTGAAAGCCATTATGCAGAATAAAATCATCCTTGTTTTTTCCGATATATTTGTGTCTGTGACTGAAACAAACAGCCAATCACAATCACAAAATACTGAGTATTTAAAAAAAAATTAAATTAATAATACTATTCCCAATATGATTATTTATAACTGGTTAATTAATGAATATAATAAATATTTCTCTTGATTAATTTACATGCAATGGACGTTTTTTTTGTCCAATTTATATAAAATAAAAACAAATTTATTGTGGATTTTGTATCATTATGCATCGACTGACTGAATTTCCAGTAAGTTTTAGTTGCCAGTGATAGCAATAAATACATCGCTTTAGAAACGTTTATAATTAAACTATTTCAAATAAAGCTAAATTCCATTTTCATAGACAACCCATTTTAATATGCTACATTTGGAGGCTTCTTTAGACAAATAAAAAATGATGAAAGAATTTCTGGATAAATTTTATCGTTGTACGGCAGTCAAGCATCCGTCTAATAAATTATGGACACGTTTATGAAACCAAGTTATCAAAAGTAAAACGTATGTGCTTAATTAGAAACAACAATTAATTCATAATTTAAGACCCATTAATACTAAATTATTAGTTAAATGGCTCAAAGATAGAACCGACGAACCAGTAGAATACGTGGCTTAGCTAGACATACCTTCAACGATAAGATAAGTATTTCAGCTCAGTAGTTAGAGCACCAGATTCCGCTTAGATGCCTAGTTTCCTGAGTCCTGTCCGCGGTACCCTGGCCAGTACATAACAGAGTTCTACATAATGGAAACTCGGTTCTGGATGAATTGAAGTCTTTTCAATTATACAATTCTTAATTTATACTGACAAATGTAAGTAATTAATGGGTCAGGTGTTTATATCAAGACCGCAACCTTGATTATAATAAAAGCATTTCAGCACTTTTGGAATGTAGTCAATAAAAATCATAAAATGACTTGCGTTCTTGTTTACATTAAGCAAAATGCTAAAAAATTATCAATAGGATGTAGAAAATCAAAGCAATGAACTAGACGATAACAGGAAGCGACGACAGTTGCTTCACTGATGAATAAGATTATCAGAATAACAGAAACATGCTTCCGTCCATATTCGGAAAAATTTCAACGGACTTTACGCTCCAATTATTTCATCCTCTAAAACAAAGATTGAGCCATTAGGACATTGATAATATAAGCATTATTTAAATAATAATAATAATAATAATAATAATAATAATAGCTAACTTAGCATGAATATAAATCATTATTTTATGCCAGTAACTGTGATGAAAACCGAAATCTAAATCTCGCCCTAATCCATTTCAAGAGATTTATTTAATAAGCAATACAGTGGTTCAATTCCAGAAAGTGATTTTGGAGGTAGTTTGTGGCACAAGGAGATAGAAATATAATAGTATTTGATGTCAGTAGTATGAAACGATACGGTAAAATCTGAAAGTGAATCACTTTGCCAATGTTATCTTGCCTCTTAATTTATTTAGTTGGTTTAGAATATGTTGCGAGGTTGGCGGAGTGGCTAAATTTATATGTTGCCTAACGAACTCATTCCGTTGGATCTAAATTCACCTCTATCTTATCACGTCTTTCCACTGATACAAGTGCCTTCGCAATTATGCGGCAATAAAGCATCAGTGCTGTAGGCTGCTATAATTCTGTTTCTGACAGTCATTCAGATTGCGTAAATTCAAAATTACAAAGTTGCTACAAGCTCACAGTCATATAATCGTACATACCTCAGTGCACAAATTTTGTCTATAAGGGAATATAGAAAACGTGCAAATAGGAACATGTTATACAAATATTTTTACCGTCGTTAGAATTTTTCGACTCAAAGACAAAACTCATGACATCCTTTAAAAACAGTAAAGTTGACGAATTTGAAGAAATAAACTCAGTAACCTGCGTCAACAAATGGTGCAGGCTAATCTCAATGATATCTGACATGTTAAATAAGCGAAACTATTGAGCTTTATTTCTCCTTGTGCCAATGTCATCCGGTAAGTTGCACCATTTCCATGTAAATCTAGATAAAAAATTAGGCGTATCCAAAATAAAAACGATACCAATTTAAGAGTCATTCAAAATGTCGACAAATAAATTATCGAAATATTATAATAGCGTTTTGGTACACAAGATAGTACTAAACATCATTACATTAGCATAGTCTAATGATGCTTCACTGTCGAAAAACACTTCAATCCGTTATACTTTGGCTGTAAATGATCGCTAGATGTCCCATTCCAAATGCGGGCTGATATTGCGTTATCCCAACCTCTCCTCATCCACGAGTCTGGTATGAGTAAATCTAGCAGCATTTAACTTGCTTTTTTCCGCATTTTGCTTGTGCGGAACAATTGATAGCACTCTTGATTGAGGATACCAAACTTTCCACAAGTTTTTCCCCTATGAGTATAGGGTCAACCCTGAAGATGGGACCGGAAATGAAGTCTCGAAAATTCGGAAAATCTGGACGTGAATGGATAATTGAGAACCCATCAATCAATGCCAAACACCAACAGTGCGCCTGGAAGGGTAAAGGATTCAAGATTTCACCGACCTACGAGTGCTATTAATATTCCCGCACAAGCAAAATTCGGAAAAAAGTAAATACAGACAGTGCTGCGCAAAGTATAACAACATTCAAGCGATACTTAAAGGGTTTAGCTGCTCAAAAGTTTTTAGAAGCGTCCTTATAGAAGCATAATTATACTATACAACTGGACCTCTGTGCATTTAAGGTTGTATTTACTGAAAAACTACAATGGGAGTATTCAAAATTTACCTCCATCGAATTCATAACTTATTATAAAACGTCTCCATTTTTTTAGAACATCTCATTATACAACCGGTTATCAAGTGGCAGACGCAACTAAAATCCAGATACTTTTAAAAGGTTTACGTAAGAAAGCTTAATTTCTTAAGCTCGACAATATCGCGCTAGCCCGACGATTAAACACTAATTTTTGAATCCACAAAGGATTATAGCATTACCTAGTTTTCTATTAAATAACATGTATAAACAGATATTCTAATCTCTTATTTTCCTACCGATGAAAGCGCAACAACCGGAGTGGCCGTGTTCGTGGATTCCTATAATTCCTCTAATTTTGAACTGAGATCTGGTTTCATTTTCTTTTTATTTTTAGATATTCTAGATTTCTCGTCTGATCTCACTTCTGGGAAACACTTAGAATTTAATCACATATTTTGCTGGAAATTCACATATATTAAGGACTTGCTTTTATCTTTTTTTACAGTTAAATACTGTTTGTTGCGAAGAACTAATATAAATGCAAGTATGTATTAGGTATTGCGAGCCTAGTAACAAATTAGTTCAGTTGTGACCAGAAGGATAAATCAAAGGCAGCATGAACGGAAAGTATAATCTCCTGCACATTCGTTTCGTGCTTACTGGCGACTCATCAGTAGGAGCCGGTATTACGCCCTTTAACCACTATATATTTGGTCGAAGAATGTGGAATAATAATAGGCATCCTTGCTGATGCCGCTTCCTCTGGATCCATCAGGTTAACTACCTCTCGATTTGAAGGACTCCTTTTCATCACTAGCTCAACCAGCAAGGCCATTCCCACCCAACCAGCGCAAGCTTTACCGCGTCATCGTGGCCGACCACGCCGTATAAAGACTACCAATAACGGACATCCTCCTCCATTATCCAAGACTAGTAACAAATCCTTAAGTCAAGTCGTTATCACGACCGGTGATGAGGTCCTGAAACCCACAAAACGAAAGACCATCACCATCCCACGAGCCATCGATTCTTTCCCCACAACTTCCTCCTCCAAACTCACCGATACCACACAGGACAGTCGTGACTCTTTCCCCGTTCAGATTTTGTCCCCTCCCATCCTCACCTTACTGCTCCCAAGTAACCCATCCAGCTCAGATAATTCGCCTCCATACTGTTTTCAAATCCTCAAACTACCTCACACGCTTGATAAAACCTAGACTAAGGAAATCCAGATCGATGCTGATTACTCCATTTTTGTCAACAAGCGGTCAGTTACCCTTATCAGCCCGAGGTCTCGTTCCGGCCGTCAGTGGAAAGCACCTTCCCGCTTCTCCTCCCCGGTCTAACGGATCCCTTTCTGCAATTCTTATCACTTGTAGATCGCTTTCGCCAAAAATCAAACAACTGCGAGTATTTTTATCCTCTAACGAGTTTGACATTTGCTTTCTGGTTGAAACGTGGTTGTCCTCTTCCGTTCATAGCGATGATCTTTTCCTCATCAATGGCTACGCTTTCCTTCGAAGTGGCAGAATGGCTGGTCGTGGGGGTGGTTTGGCTGCTTTTGTCCGTTCATCTATCATGCCCAAACGCCTGTCTACATCAAACTGGCTAGAACTAGAATTCTATTCGTTTCAGTCGCTGATTCTAGACCAAAGCTTATCCGTTTGCGTTGACTACAGACCGCCAAACCTCTCAATAATAGATGACACCCGTGGGGCTCAACTAATGTCCACTTTCTCCTCTCAGCACTCCGATCAAAACATCGTTGTGGGTGACCTTAACCTTCCCCTGGCCAACTGGCATAATATACCTACGGAAACTCACCCGTTGATTCGGCTCTTTGCGGACAACCTCCTAAGTCAGTTTGTGCACTTCCCAACACGAGGGAACAATCAGCTTGATTGTGTCCTCTCCAACAAGGACGTGACCAATGTTCAGTCTCGGAAGATCTTCTCTAATCTCGACTACTGTCAGGTATCTTTTCGTATTCCTCTTTTATTCTCTATCCATAAAGAGAGCATTCAGACTTTCAGGCGATTCACCATTGGGAAGAATTTAGTCAACGCTGTGAAGCAGTTAATTGGAGTGATCTTATTCTCCCAGACGACCTCTCCTCATGTTTTTCCGATGTCCATAACATCTTATCATCCCACTTTACTTGTGCCACCTCTATTCAACAAATTCACACGATTAACAAGTTGAACGCCTTGTTTAAATCACGCGACAACCTTGCACACAATTTTATATTACGCACAACATTATTTGCTCGCACTCTCGCTCTCCGACGTATCGATTAGCACATTAAACAGGTAATCAACAAACAAGTGCTACACATCGAGAGGCGCATCCGCACAGCGCCCAACTCTCGGAAAAATTTCGCTGTCATCAAACACCAATTACTACAAAAGTCCAATACCTCATACATAAACTTCTCTCGGTCGGAAGACTCCAGCTTTGCAGACGATTATCTAAACTATCTACTAGACTCCTTCTCCATTCCATTCCGCCTGCTGAGATGCTTGACAACGGAGACACTGAGAACTTACTTTGGTTCATTACTTCGCCAGCCTCCGTTGTTCAAGCTATCAAAGACATAAAATCTAAAAATCAATTTGATCAGTACGATGTCTCTGTCAGAATGATTGCACTTCTTGGCTGGAACCTTTTCTTTCTGCTGCCCGATGTTTTCAAGCGATGCCTTGAAACTACCTATCTTCCCCCGGAATGGCTTAATTCGACGATCTCTCCTATCCAAAAAAATGGTACATCGTAAATCTCCTCATTCAAAGATCTCCGCTCTATTACTATCGTCCCTTCTTTTACTAAAATCTTCGACAGGGCCTTGGATAACTTAATCTGTCCTTTCATCAAGTCTCGAGATAACTTCTGCCTCCTCGGAAATCAAAATAGCTTCATGAATGGCCGTTCCTCTTCCACAAACTTATTCAGTGTCCTTGATCACTGTTACTCCTCTATCTCTAAAGGTCATGAATGCACTCTCCTCTTCGCAGATGTTTCCAAGGCCTTTGATTCACTGTCATTCTCGGCAATTGAATCCGCCTTGTTAAGCAGTGGCATTTGCGGCAAAGTCCTCAACCTTATCAGTTATTATCTCCGACACCGTTACACAACTGTAAAAGTCGGAAATAGTCGCTCCAGGTCAGCCCTTATCCAATCTGGAGTTCCGCAGGGCTCCGTACTTCGTCCTATATTATTCAACCTAACACTCGCTCAAGTGCAGGTTGAGGACAGCCTATTCAAGCTGTTTAAGCATGCAGATGACATGGTAGTTGTATTCAGCAACCCCACAGCATCCAACTTCTCCCTAACTCTTATCACTCAGCTGTTATCTTAGTTACACTCGCAGCTTAGCATAATCGGTCTTAAATTGAACCCCGATAAGACTCGTTTGATAAGACTTACCTCTGATACATTCTGTTCTCTCCCAGATACAAGTTGTCCCCTTGATATTGAATTCATTGACTCGGCTAAGCACCTTGGTATCTCTTTTTCTAAATAGCTAGACTTCTTCCCACATCTTCAACATACTACCTCCAAACTCTTCAAGTGGGCTCGCTTAATCTGCTTCAAGACTAACAATCCCACCCTCCAACTCACATTGTTTAAGGTTTATGTCCTACCCATCATATTATACGCTTGCGAATCTTATTGTCCCCTCACTCTAGCTCTCTCTTACGCCATCGAACAGATTTCCAGATTTTTAAAGCGAGTCTTCCCTCACAGCCAGAATTATCAGGAACGCCTGCTCCTAGCTAACCTTCTTCCGCTATGGTTTACCCGTCACTTACGAGTCATTTCTTTCGTTCATAAGATCACAGCTACCCTATCACTAACAAACTTCGCTCACCCAAGTCACCACTATGCTACACGCCATAGCCACTCTTTAATCCAATCTAACCACACTCCAATTATATTTAATAAAATCTATCTTTTTTTCCAAAGAAACAAGTGTACTCAAGGCTCTTCCCGCGGAAATAAAGCTCCTATCCCATCACGAATTTAGAAAGGCGGCTCACAATCACTTTAATAAATTCCTAAGCGAGACATCTGATTGGAAGCGAAACTGGTTCCTCCTTAACCCGTAACACTTCTTTTAATCCCTAGGCTATTATCCAGTTTCGGAGCGTGAAGTCTCTTCTGGCTAGCTCCTCTTTCAACCATTCGCCTCGGACTCTCAAACTCTAATAAACACTTATTATAATCAAGGTTGCGGTCTTGATATAAACACCTGACCCATTAATTACTTACATATGTCAGTATAAACTAAGAATTGTATAGTGTAGAAAAGGCAATTCATCCAGTAGACCGGTTTCGTCCTTATTGGGAGCTCATCATGTACTGGCATGGAAGCTAATCTTAAGTTTGAGGACACAAGCAAATTGGCTCAAGATATAGAAGGCATGAATTTAATAGATGTGAACGAGAGTTCTGGCTTATCAGATTCAAATGGGCAACTAAGGACTGCAAACTACTTGTCCTCTATGGGGTTCTCAGTTACTAAAGGTTCGGAGCCTTTACAAAATATGGCGACCGCACCAGTCCAAAAATATTCAGTCTACCACCGTATAGATCCTAAAAACACTCAAGTTGGGTCGGGGGTGCCCAAAAGATATTTAAAGCTTATCAGATTGTAAACCATATGGAGAAATTTGCTGCAGCATGGATGGCATTGCCTGAGAATTTCAGAAGCACCTTGGAAAACTTTAGGGACAGAACTGTGGAAGAAGATCCGTATAATGCATTTCAGTTACTAATGGCCGAAATTCAACAAAGATATCAGCCTGGAACATCGGCCCAAATGTGCGAATTATTATGCCTAGAAAAGATGGGGCGTCAAATACCATCAGAGTTTTATGAACGTCTTTTTACGAAAGCTTCCAGGTTGAAAATATCTAGAGATGTGGTGAATTCTATTTTTACAGCTGAGCTGCCATCCAGGCTTAGAGCCAAATTAGAGGTATTTGACACAATGAATGTCGATTGGCAAAATAAACTCAGAGGGCTAGACGGAGTGTATAAACAGCAGGAACCACAGGTACATGCTGAAATGGCAAATTCTGTCATGGTTCAGCCAGTTAAGGCAGATACCGAAACCACCCTGACGCTATAAGAAAGTGTGCGTTACTTATGTAGAGACGTTTCTGGTATGCATCGAAAAATGGATGATATGGCGAGATCTATTTTGCAACTTCAGAATCAGAATAGAAATAATAGACGTCGAGGGAGTCACTCGCGTCAACACTTCGATGGGCCGCGCGGATGGTGTAAGTCACATTGTGAATATGGTCGAAGTGCAAAGTGCCAAGGAGAGAATTGCATATACCCGCGTTTAGGTGGACCCAAATGGAAAGGAAGCACTAAACCGGTAGAGAGGAATCCATCACCGGGAAAAGGATAAAACCCCAGCTAGTAGGAGCCGTAGAGGGGTTCCATTGCAAAGGCTCCCAGATATGCCTTTAAAAGGCATACTTAAGGCAAAATCAAAAGATGCGACTAGATCAAATAGCACCGAAGCAGAAGGCAAGAGGGTCAGATTCTTCCTAAGCGGAGATCTGGAAAACATTGCCAGATGATCCAGCAACAAATTCATTATTAAAGATGAATTAACTGGACTGGAGTTTCTTATCGATACAGGTGCTGAAGTAAGCATAGTTAGGTCAGACGTGGTGGAAGCAGATTGTCCCACATTTGATTATCAACTATGGGCCGCAAATGGTAGTCCGATAGGAGTCAAGGGGATGAAAGAATTGTCGGTAACCTTAGGCCAGAAATCTTCTTTTACATGGAACTTTCTCGTAGCCGATGTCAAGGACCATATCATTGGGATGGATTTCTTGACGCACTTCAAACTGACTCTAGATCCCAAAACTAGGACTATCGCAGAAGGCGTAGGGGTGTTAACACACACTGAGTCTAACACTTCGGCAGTTAGAACAGCCCTTTTACCCCGTCCCACGGTCGCACATGACTTTGCCGACATCATCGAGAAACACCTTGCAGTGTTTCAACCTTTCAGTGCCAAAAGAACAGGATTGAAGACAGGAGTAGAACACCAAATAGAATTGGTGGCTCCGTTGCCTTGTTCACCAAAGGCCCAACCATTGGCACAGCACAAGCAACAAGTTGCTGTGTCCGAATTTCACTAATTGCGCAAAGAGGGGATTTGTAGAAGGTCAAATTCCAATTTTGCTTCCCCAATAGTGGTAGTTCCCAAACCTGAACCGGGACAATGGAGGGTTTGTGGAAATTATCGTCTATTAAACTCAGTGACGAAGGGTGATTCTTATCCTCTCTCTAACCAGAGTACTCTTCTCTGAGACATAATGAGATATGAGGTTTATTTAACTTTAGATCTCCAGAAAGCGTACTATCAGATACCGATGGAGGAAAGTTCTATACCACTCACCGCAGTCAGATTTCCAGGAGGGGATCGCATGAATTTCTTCGAATGCCTTTTGGTTTGAAAAATGCCAGTCAGACATTCCAGCGTTTGGCTGAAGAAATCCTTCAGAATTGTCCATTTGCGAGGGTGTACATAGACGACATAATTATTTTTAGTCGCTCAAGTGATGAACATCGTAGGCATTTGGAAACGGTTTTGACCAGGCTGGAACAATATGGATTAGTGGTCAAACCCAATAAGAGTAACATTGGATGCACTTCAGTTAAGTATCTTGGACATGTACTTTCCAAAGACGGAATTAAACCTTTGGAAGATAAAATCCAAGCTATCAAGGACGTAACGGAGCCCCGGACCGTGCGCCAGTTTCGAAGGTTCTTGGGCATGATCAGCTATTATCGACGATTCATTCCAGGTCTAGCCGGAATTCTAGGATCGTTAACACGCCATCTCACACGTGAAAAGAGCACGATCAAGAAGTCTTGGCCTATAAACTTGAGTCAGGAAGACCGAGAAAAATTCCAGAGGACCAAGGAAATGCTAAGTGACATAACCACACTAGCACATATAGATTGTGAAAAGCCATTTGAGCTAATCACAGATGCCTCAGATGTTGCAATAGGGGCAGTGCTTCAGCAAAGAAAGAACGATATAATAAGACCGATTGGGTTTTATAGCCGAAAGCTTAATGATCGAGAAAAACGGTATGATACGTTTGGTAAAGAGCTTCTAGCTGTGTATGCCGCAGTGCTACATTTTGAGCATTATTTAGACGGTCATCAGTTCAAATTATTGACAGATCATAAGCCGTTGATCAGCATACTTGGTAAAACAGCGAGGCTTAATTACTCTCGCAGAGTAAATTCCCAAATAACCCGATTAGCAGAGTTCGATTTCACTGTGTCTCATATTGCTGGTAAAGAGAATGTGGTAGCCGATGCACTTAGCAGACCGAATGAAGCAGATGTCGAGCTGATACATCAAGGTCCATTGAAGAATCTAGATGATTCTCCAAACAATTTAGTAAATCAAATCGAGGAAGCGCAAGGATTGGATCCCTTTACGTTAGTTTTGTCCAAGAGACTAGGATATGTTCGCAAGCTCCTGAGTGACAAGTAGTTGTTATGCGAAACATCCAGAAATCAACCACGGCTAAATGTGCCGTTGGAGTTACGTGTCAAAATTATCCAACAATTACACGATATGGAACATCGATCCATAGAAGCCACCATTAGATAATTCAACGACAGATACGTATGGCCGCACAAGTCTAAAGACATACGGGTATGGGTAAGAGCCTGTGCCAAGTGTCAAATGTGCAAGGTATGGAGACATACCAGAACCGAGATACAGAATATTGGGATACCAATTGGACGGTTTAGACTTGTACACATAGACATTTTCGAAATGCCTGAAGTCAACGGCAAAAAATATTTGCTACCAATGGAAGATCGTTTTAGTCGCTAATTTGAAGTAGCGATTTTGAAAGATATGACACCGCAAGAAGTCTTGTTCGCGTTCCTACATAATTGGATATCGCGTTATGGTGTTCCAAAACGAGTCACTAGTGGTCGCGTTAGTAAATGTATATCAGAGCTTTTGGTAAGATCTCTTAATATCATTGGAACAACTGTATTGTGTTCTAGCGCATACAATCCACGAGCGAATGGGATTGTAGAAAGGCTGCATCGTGAATTGAAAGCAGCCTTAATGTGTACTAGTGGAACAAGCTGGATACACGATCTTCCTATAGTATTACTTGCCCTGCGCAACAGATATAGGGAACTTCAATAGCAGAATTGGTATATGAAGAAACATTAATTTTGTCGGGAGATCTTATAATAGAAATTCCAATTAGTCTTGATTGGGCTTCTAGCTATGTAAATTGGTTTGAAGTAGCACTTAGAGTTAAGATGTGTTGTTTGGCTCCGACCAGGACTAGAAAATTGAAAACCAAGTGCTATGTGTCCTCTGATCTAAGATCGGCTTCGCATGTTTATGTAACTAATGAAAATAGGAAGAACTGCTTGACACCATTTTTACATATGGAGTCGGGAGAATGACTGACAAAATGCATTAAGGATTGTGTTAGTTTGGATCGTTGCATTCCCCAGTTTATCTGGATTGATGATAGAACTGAATTACCAGATTAGTTGAATGACCATCGTTCTATAACGAATCTGATGTGTGCAATCCAATCACACAGGCACATAATACAAAGCAGGAACTTTTACAAGACGCGTTGTCGAACATATCAAAATCATGTTATACGGAGTTACAAGATCATGACGTTCTGTCAACATCAGGCGAATTAGCAGGGACAGTGACAACTGAACAGGGCGCGATGTCGACTTCAGGAGCGCCATTATGCACAACTCGTTCAGGAAAAGTAAAACGTCAGCCGAAGAACTATGATTAAGTCTATTATTAGCCGTCTATTTTTGAGAAGGTGGTGTATGTAGAGGAAGATATTCCCTCCTACAAAATTGAAGTGATATTTATTAATAAATTTAAACCACCTTGGTCGATTGAAACGAATTTTATTTAAAAAGAAATTATTCGTTTATTTTCTAGAACATTCTTTGCTTAAATACTTGGCAGTATATATACTTTTGAATTTTGCGTAATTTCAGTTTTGGTAATCTGTACTTGACTGGCCTGACATTCCTCAGCAATTTCCATTTGTTTCTGTTCTCCAATTTACGTTTATAATTACTCGATTTTCACAATAAACACCTGCTATCATTTTGTCTTTTGAATCGTACATATTGGGGACATTCTAGAACATGTAATTTAATAATTCTGTTTTTCTCGTCTTCTTTATTTCCAGGTTATTTGATCGGGTGTTTTGCTACGTAAGAAATACACAGTCCGTTTGCCTAACACTAAGTTATTAAGTTAATAATTAATTACGATCAGCATGGAAGCTAAT
The DNA here is from genome assembly GCA_029291075.1 of Eudiplozoon nipponicum. Taxonomy (NCBI): domain Eukaryota; kingdom Metazoa; phylum Platyhelminthes; class Monogenea; order Mazocraeidea; family Diplozoidae; genus Eudiplozoon; species Eudiplozoon nipponicum. Next base: position 62,690 of record JAQBSW010004029.1, read on the forward strand.
TATAAGTTTAAGGACAAAAGTATATTTGCTTAAGATATAGCAGGAATAAATTTAATAGATGTGAATGAAAATTCCAGCTTATCAGGTTCAAATGGACAATTAAGGATTGAAAACGACTTGTCATCTATGGGGTTCTCAGTTACTAATAGGTATGGAGCCTCTACAATACTACTCGAATAGAATAAAATAGAATAACGTTATTTGGATTCAAACCACACATGTTTAGAATAGAATAGAATAGAATTGATTATCTTTATTTGGATTCGTACCACACATGTTCCATCAAATAATAATATTGGAAACTGTACAATATAAAAAGATGTCACATCACATAAGTATGTGCAATTAGTCTCATGTAGATAAGAAAATCTCACTAGTTGTACTGTACAATATAACAACATCAGAAAGTTCTGCTGTAAAGTGTGATAGATTATTCATCAAAAATAGGAAATATTAAGGTATAATTCGAGTGTAACATTATGCAAAAAATGAGAAACATGACTAGCAATTTATTGTATGTATTGTTGACTAACATGCTGATATAATGCAAAACATTTCAATTTTAATAATACAAAACTTGAAGATAGAAATCCCAAGAAGTTATGCTGCTGACAACAATTATCTGTCTTTTATTCAACCACGAGAAAGTATTATCATAATCAAAATTAAAAATATCAGCCGGATTGTAGACTTTTTCTAGTTCAGTAGATACAAATTTAAAAGGCATTTTGGATAGAGACCTTTCTCTAAGCCCCTTTGGCAATTGATTGTAAATTTTGTAAATTTTCGAAAACGAGAATAACTTGCTCGCAACATTCGTCACCAAAGGAGGAGATATTTCCAAATGTCCAGATTTAGTTCCAACTTCATGACTCTTTCTTATTGGATTCATATAGGCATCATTTCATACAATAGCACATCTAGTGGCGTATATAGTGCAGGGGATAGGACTAATTTATTTCACAACTTTGCTTTTTACAGCTTCTATCTTATTGGACAAACCCTTATTTAATGGATTCCTAGTAGCGACAGCATATTCTAGTATTGGTCTAATCCATATTATAAACATTTTAAATTTTATGTCATTCGATAAGATATTTCTATTTATTAGTGCCAATCTGTTCTTGGCACTGCCTATTATCCTTTCAATATGTCTCTCAGCAGAAGCCGTACAATGAATAGTTATGCCTAAATCCTTAATTTCTTGCATAAGTTTAATCTCAAAAACATCATTAATCTCAGCATCATGAAAATAAACATAATTAAATTCTGTTCTGTTACCTATTTTTAAAGCTTTCGTCTTTTTACTGTTTATTCTCAGCCCTAGTGTTATCAAATATCTACTTAAATCATACAAATCTAGTGTCACATTATTTTTGGAGAATTCGACATTTTTGGATCAATTGGAAAGATTATTTTTAAATCATCAGCGAATTTGCAAACTCGACCGTTAAGGATCTTAGTTTCCAAATGTGCAAATACGATTTTAAATAAAATTGGCCCCAAACTTGATCCCTGTGGAACTCCACTTGTTACCCTTTTCGAATTAGATATCAAATCATTTACTTGAATACTCATTCTTCGATTATATAAATAGTATCTAAGTAATCTAAAAATATTCGGATCAATATTCAATAAATTAATCGCATTCAAAATAGCATCAAAAGATATAGAGTCAAAAGATTTTGAGATATCTATAAATACAATTAATGCATCTAACTTTTTCTCATCTAGTGTAATTACATGTTTCCACATGGAAAGCATATTAGTAATTGTCGATCTATCTTTCGTAAAGCCATGTTGACATATATCAAAATCAACCGGCAACATACGTTCTAAATAATCTAGTATCAATCGTTCTATTGTCTTAAAAAACGTAGGGATAATAGATATCAGACTATTGTAGGAGGTTTTGTAGCTAATGTAAGAGGCTTCGCGGGGTAGCTATCTATTTAGTGATGCTATACCATTCCTACATATGCCTGGTAGCTGCTGTTGAGTTCCAAGATAATGATTAGTCCCCGACCATTTCACGAGGGGTGATGTGAGAAGGCCAAGTCAAATAATCATACGTATATTGTACACAATGTTGCAAAGGATGACAAAATTCACAGTTAGTCCAAATTGAACGTGCTCTAGACGGCAACAAAACGATATATTGTCAACAAAATTGAATGTCTTATACACAAGTAATTATCAATTCACAGTTAAACAAACCGGACCGCGTTCTAGACGGCAACAAAACGATATGTTGTCAACAAACGTAATTATCAATTCACAAACGTATGAATCGTGATGAATACATGTAAATGATTGCAAATATATGATTATATAAATTAAGTCTCTGGTAAATATTGTCACTGATAATTGATGGATAAAAATCGTGTAAAAAAAGTCTTGAAATACATCACAAATAATTATTCCACTGTTTGCTAGGATTTAAATTGATTAAGTTATGGTAATCCATTGAACTATAGAATTTGTGAATGTGATTGAGGAACATCTGATATCCTGATGCGTGAAATCATATCTGAATGCAAAGAAAATCTATCGATCAACATATGCACTATAATCCACCGCATGCACCCTGCGTATTGCGCGTGCGTGTGTATATTTTTTAAACAAAACCCTAATAATTACAATTAAAATTGCAGTTCAAGAAATCTCAATTAAAATTGCTTGAAACTAACAGAGATTGTTTCTAAAATCACAGTTAAGAGAAATATTGTGTAAAAACAGAGTTAGATTATTTGACCTTAAAGAGCACTATATTTGTCAAAATTGAACATCGTTAGGTTGTAACGCGGAGCCGCGTGTTACACTATAATCACAGGCGCATGTTGGTTTACTTTCTTGTGGCAACGGTTTAGCTACTATCGTAAGAATATCGATTTGTAATTTCCCATTCTTCAAAATTCTATTTATAAAATTGCAGAGCGCATTAATAAAAGTTAAAAGTAATTGACGTAGGTTATCAATCGATATACCAAGGTGATCTTTTTGTTTTTTTAATTTTATTTTTAACATTAAGTTTATCAATTAATCATTATCAATAACAAGTCCTGGTTCCTGCTCACCAATGAACTTGCTTTCATTGTGTGGATTACATATCAAATTGCCATTCAGATCGTCCAATTCTACAGAAATTCATACTCAGATTTATCCACAGATGTACTATGACTTGAATTTCTTTTATATTTGCTGTAATCTGTGTGGAGTTTGTATCCTAGTCTAGGATTATTCTTCAGTTTGGACAAAATAATTCTTTCTGATCATTGACGGATTATCAGCATTGATGAATTAATTGCATTGTCAATTAAATTTAACTTCATTTTTAATACTATTGGTAATATTACACTTCATTATATTGTAGGGGTACTTCTAGCTAATGCTTTCTCGTTCCTGATTTTGTACCCCTACTACTTATCAATGGTTGCTATTATTACTACCCGAGCATTCAATCAGTCTGTTCCTTTTCAGATGGTTAATATTAGAAGGCCGAAGAAAGGTTTCATGTATATATTCCATACAATGTAGCACATATAAATATAAAGTGATTTATGTCTATAAAGCGAAATGTTTAGCACAGATGTCTGGATTGGCATGAATATAGTCATATGATTGAAAATACATGATAATATGAACATAGTAAAATGATTTATGTTTATAAAGTAAAATGTTCTATACACAAGTGGTTATTGTTACACAAATGTCTGAACAGAATTGTATTTATACCATCGACTAAAACATATGATGACATGTAAAAATCATCGTTAAAAGTTATCATTAAAAATGAAGATGTAAATTGTTTAAAGACTTCAATGATAAAAAACTAACAAAGCTTTAGCTTACTACTTGCAATATTTTCAGTTCATGTCAAACTATTAATCCATTCTTCTATGTGGACACTAAATTAAGTGAAATAAATCCGCAATGACACAACAGGCCACCGCGTGATCCTCGCGGATCGCGCGCGGTTCTCTCTATTTATAAAAACACTATTAATTACAAATAAAATTGCAGTTCAATAAATATCGATTGAAACTGCTTGAGACTAAAAGAGATTGTTCCTAAAATCACAGCTAAGAGAAATATTGTTTAAGGACAGAGTTAGAATATTTGACCTTAAAGAGCACAGCGTTTGTAAAAATTGACCTTCGTTGGGTTGTAACACGGAGCCGCGTGTTACATACACCCCCCGACAGTGAAAATTAGTACACAATGAAGTGGGCTAACCTTACAGTAAATGTTATTGCTCTTTCATGCCGTATAACGACTGATTTTGGTTCTGTCAACACTGATACTGGCTCCTCTATTTCTCGCGTTCTTGGACGGATGGTTAGGTCGAAGTGTTCGAGAAAGTCACGTCCAATGATGTTTCATGTCGTGTTGTCGATGATGAACGGATATTTGAAACATCATTTTAAGTTGGAGAACGAGATTGTGTGTACTCGTACCCCAAACGTCGCTATGTTGGAGCCATTCGCGCAGGTCATACTGTTGGTGTCGACTGGGTGGGTTGGTTCGAGATAATTGTGGCGTAGTGAGCTTACATCTGATCCAGTGTCTATGACAATTCATTCGCCAGAGATTGCGTCACGGATGAGAAAGTATGTTGATAGTGGCAACCGGCGATGAGATTGATTGCTGGCATTTGGGCGTTTGAAGCATGACTTAATTGGAGCCGTCGCTGTAAAGACAATAGTTTGATTGCGCTCTACCGCGAAGGCAACGTGCTTCGAGCCATCAGACGTGGAGCGGCCAACAATTTGGGGTGCTCAGCCTCTGCTGTCGCCGAGGAGGCTGACCCCACCCGTCTTCCGAACCTTCCATGGGCGGATCCTCCTGAGTTGTTGAGGGTGACCGCGCCCATTTGAACGTCGCGTCTGTGCGCGGGTATGTGCAGACGTTTCCGAGGCAATAACGTGTGTAGTGGCCTTCATTGAAAGTGCTTGAATTTCTCAAAATCTAGCTGTTTATTAATTCCTTACTGGCTGTGAGTTCGACGAACCGGGGCACCATAATGTAGGGGTACTTTTCGCTATTGCTATCTCGTTCCTGACTTTGTACCCCTACTACTTATCAATGGTTGCTATTATTACTACCCGAGCATCTCAATCAGTCTGTTCCTTTTCAGATGGTTAATATTAGAAGGCCGAAGAAAGGTTTCATGTATATATTCCACACAATGTAGCACATATAATTATAAAGTGATTTATGTCTATAAAGCGAAATGTTTAGCACAAATGTCTGGATTGGCATGAATATAGTCATATGATTGAAAATACATGATAATATGAACATAGTAAAATGATTTATGTTTATAAAGTAAAATGTTTTATACACAAGTGGTTATTGTTACACAAATGTCTGAACAGAATTGTATTTATACCATCGACTAAAACATATGATGACATGTAAAAATCATCGTTAAAAGTTATCATTAAAAATGAAGATGTAAATTGTTTAAAGACTTCAATGATAAAAACTAACAAAGCTTTAGCTTACTACTTGCAATATTTTCAGTTCATGTCAAACTATTAATCCATTCTTCTATGTGGACACTAAATTAAGTGAAATAAATCCGCAATGACACAACAGGCCACCGCGTGATCCTCGCGGATCGCGCGCGGTTCTGTCTATTTATAAAAACACTATTAATTACAAATAAAATTGCAGTTCAATAAATATCGATTGAAACTGCTTGAGACTAAAAGAGATTGTTCCTAAAATCACAGCTAAGAGAAATATTGTTTAAGGACAGAGTAAGAATATTTGACCTTAAAGAGCACAGCGTTTGTAAAAATTGACCTTCGTTGGGTTGTAACACGGAGCCGCGTGTTACAATATTATCTCGTTTAATTCTTAGTTTACATAATTTACTGATTCGTTACCGTTTGTATCATAGTAGATGCCTAAAATATATCAGTTAATAACGTTGAAACAGCGGAAACAAATTCAACAGTGTTCATGATATAAACACTTTCATAATCAATCATTACGCTTAACTCTCTAAAAAGATTCCAGATGATTCTGGAATATTGTACGTGTGAATTTTCAAAATTAAGTTTCTGCGTTTTGCTATTCAAGATGTTCAATTGTAAAATATTTTGTTTGTGATCCAGTTCTTTGAAATAGTTTACAACATCATAATTGTGTGATTTCATCTTTTCATTTTTTAAATATACATAATCTAAGCATTCCGAACCTCTAGTTGACTTCTTTATAATCTGCTTGAGATCATGATTAGAAAAAAATTTTTATTTCACTGTCATGTAACTTATTAAAATCACCTACCACCATATTATAACCATGACAGTCCAAAATAGATTGAAAAGAATTGGTAAATGTTTGATCAGCATATAAACTAGCTTACGGCGGTCTGTAAACCGCAGCTAAGATCATGTTATCGATTTGTATTGACAAAAAATCAATGACAATATTATATTCACTAGTATGTAAAATTTTCGTATTTAATATAGATTTACTATAAATGAGTACTCCTCCACCTCTTTTATCCAGCGATCTGTCTTTTCTAAATAAAGGATAGTGAGGAATGTCAAATTTGTGGTTTTCACTGTCTTTGTTGAGCTAAGTTTCAGATAATATCATAAAATCAAAATCGTTACTTATTACAAAATTACACAGCAAAAAGTTTTTGTTCTTAACATTTCTAAAGTTGCCATAAAATGAAGTATATGCTGAATAGGATTGTCTAAACAGTTATGGGCCTTTACTGGTACAACTTTGTTGGTTTCTTTATTGTTCTTTTTCCGCTGTCCACAACATTCAGTAACGATACATCGTTTTTTTTGTTTTTGATTCACTTGATGAATATTTTATTTTAGCGTGATCTGAAGTAGAGGGTTTCCGCTCCTGATTATTCTTTAGATTTTTCTCTTTTGCCAATTTCCGTTGAAGAAAATATTTGTCACGCCCAATAAATATGCTATGAAAATTAAGATTTTCATCTTTCTTTTTATTTATGGCTTCAATCTGCATATTTGTCGGCCTTTTTTGATAATTTTACCACGACATGTCTTGAACAATCAGAACGTTTGCTCACCCTATAACATTTAGCTATATCAGCTTCCGTCGCGTTCTTGATCAAAACAGTTAATTTCTCAACGTCCTTTACATCGGCATTTTCGTCAAGATTAAATTAAATTGGCTGGTTTTGTTTGCTATTCCGCACCAAGACTTCATTCGCTAATATATTTAGAATTTCTTCGCCTGATGTATTTTTTTTGATTGGCATATCGTCTTCTGCTGTTATATCAGCCAACTCTACCCATGGCTGAACATCTATATTTAATTTATCTATCTTCATATGTAACACTTCTGTCAACTCTACAATCTGCGCGCTTAAAGTTTCACTTTGCTTTTCCACTAGTTCCAATTTCGCTACATACACACCAGCGTCAGATTCCAATTTTGACAATTTATTTTAAATAATGCTGTTCTCTTCCTTCAGCACCTTCATAGAATTATGAAGGTGCGCAATGATTTTCTTAATTTCGGTATGCAACAACGTCGCAGAAAAGTCTGGGAGCCAGGCAGTTTTACATCATCGCGGTTCAAAGCCCAGGATCAGGGTTACTTGACGTCCCAGTGATCCCTAGAAATACGGTCTAATAGACACTTGAGACATGCTCTGTCTGTTTGGCTGGTGTTCTTTTGCGTGGATGCACTGGTATCCGTAGAATTGTCTAAACCAGAGAAGTGAGTTGCTTTACGTAGGCCAACAATTATCTCATTGAAGATCTGCGGCAACACCGTGGTGGCTGGCACACATTGACTAATTGTACTGCGGGACTGAAGTCCACGTGACCCGATGATACAGCGTGACAAACGCAAATCCAGAAATCAGTGTATGTAAACAGTCAAGTAGAGTGAGCGACAGCAATCACACGTGGCGAGCAGAACGGAAATGTCAAGTGTGTGTGCTGCATGGTAAATGCACCGTGCTTATATACTTGTGCAGGCACTAGGTCACACGCCATTGGTTAACGGCAAATTTTGCTTGTTTTAATTGGTACCGCGTAATGAAATTTGAATTTCATTTAGGCAATATGTCGGCGAATTAATCTGAGCCGTTACATCACTTTCCTCTCTGAGAAAATGAAAAAATTCCTCTCGGCGAGGCTTGATTGGTAATGTAGGGCAGAGTTCGAACCCAGTTAAGCAACTGGTTATTATTCTGCCCATAGCTAATCAAAATGTACAGTAATGCTGGGCTGGTGCATACTTGTTGATTGCTTCAACAATGATATGATGCCAAATAACCACTAGTAATTGCTACACAAATTGTTAGCTGTAGTGGCCGGTCATACCACGTGAAGCAAAATAGAGTAGTGTGAGAGATTTTGAGAGCCGCAGCGTGAAAATTGCAAAGTGGATTGCCACTGAAGTTGCCAGGTTTAAGTTGAAACCTGGGCAGGCTGGATCGCCGTCAATGAGTTCGAATACGACCAAAGGAGCTAGTGTGTGCTCGACGTTGTGGTCATGATATTCGTAGAGTGTGCACTGTGCAACTGATGAAGTTGAGATATGCATTGAAAGTGGCCTGTACCATGATATGAAGCCGATGACTACTTAGTGTTGCTACACAAGGCGTTAGCTATAAGTAGCTGGTCATACCAAAATAGGCAGTGTGAGCTCAGGTGTGAGCCATACGTTGCAACAGTATAATGTAAAAAATATATACATGAAAATCAAATGGTAACGACAAAAGTGTACTCGAACATTGCCGCAGAGATGGCATAATACCGAAGAACTGTTCAAAAATGCTACACAATTGTTAGCTAAGAACAGCTGGTTATACCACGTGAGACAAGTGAGTGTGAGAAAGGTAATGAATCATGTGGATCCATAGAGATCACGTCGCGTGAAATGGGGCGCAAGTGGTGCGCAAAAGTTAACAATTGATACGTAGAATAACGAAAAATTAATGTTAAAAAATATCAGTTATGCGTTATGCAAAGCAATCTATTGTTAGGTTGAGATTGTAGACAGATAGAGCCTGAGACGCATGTAGAAGGTTGTATGTCGCCAGGATCAGGCGGTTCGATAAACGGTTTCAACCTGTCTATGCTTACCGATGTAGGTGTCGCACCTTGCATGATAATGAAGTATTTCGGCTGTCTGAGCAAAATCGGGTAAGGACCGCGATACTTTGGTTGTAGTGGTGCAACAGCAGCGTCGTTACGAACGAGTACTCTCTTGCAGCTGTGGAGCTGCGGGTGAACGAAGACTGGACGAGGAGTATGTCTCGGCTGCTGTTCAGACATGTTACCGAAATGAAGTCGAAGGCGAGAAGCTTCGACTTGTGGGTCATCCTTTGCGGGTAGTAGACGTGGGAGCTGACTAGGCAGGCGTAGGTCCATGCCATACAAGAGTTGTGACGCAGACGTTTTAATAGATTCACGTGTACGGGAACGCATAGCAAGTAGGACTAAAGGTAATGCATCGACCCAGTTGCCATTAATGGACGAGGATGCTAAAGCTGCTTTGAGTTCCCTATGCATTCTTTCTACCATACCGTTAGATTGGAGATGGTAGGCAGTCGTCTGGCGTAAGGTGCATCCCATGAACCGCAAGGTAGTTTTGAAACGATCCGATGAGAAGCAAGTGCCTCTATCAGTAATGACCTCGTTGGGAACACCATAATGTGCTATCCATGCAGAGATAAAACCGTTAGTGACTTCGTCTGCAGAAATGGTGCCAAGAGGTAAAGCCGCAGGCCATCGTGTAAATCTATCAATCATAGTTAAAAGGTAGCTGAAACCTTGAACCGTTGTCAGATGAACTATGTCGATGTGGACGATGGCTAGGCGTGAAGTAGTTGTGAAATGTTGCAACTTAGAACGAGTGTGCCATGTGATCTTGTTTTTCTGGCATGTAGCACACTCGGAGACACATCGTTTAGCGTTCTGCCTGAGCCTGTGACCCCAGAAACGATCTGTAAGAAGTCTGACAGTCGCCTTGCTTCCTGGGTGAGAAATTGAGTGAATTGAGTCGAAAACCTTTCTCTGAAGGCTGGTCGGCAGAACTGGCTTGTTGGGCTGCGTACCCGTGAAGTAAACAATAGGTAAGCCTTCCCAGAGACGGCATACAAACTTGGTGGGGTGACGGGCTACTGATCTTTGAATGTGTGTCACCGCGCTGTTCTGTTTGCAGGAGGGATGGCGTTAGTGCAGGTTCCCTGAGAGTCACGGAGTTGACTGTGAATGGCGACGGCGAAGGTGGTTGTAGCGAGACGTCTGGCCTGGAAAGTGCGTCTGCAATGAAGTTTTGTTCGCCCTTGACATGAAATATGTCGAATTGCCATTCGCTCAGACGTGACAGCTGTCTTTCTACTCTGGCAGGGTACTTTGCGACAGTTGAAGTTGCGTTTCAAATTACGCTAACTAATGGTGCATGATCTGTAGAAACAACAAATCTGCTGCTGCCAATAATGGTGATAAAATAACGCATTGCGTCGTAAATAGCGATGAGTTATCGATGGAACGTGTCGTATCTGGTTTCTATTTGTTGGAGAGTACGCGAGTAAAAACTGATAGGCTTCCGAACTCCGTCGATCTCTTGTTCCAAAGTGTCACCAATAGCAAACTCAGAAGCATCTGTTGTGAGTAGAAATAGTCGTTGAAAATCTGGATGCGTTAGCATTGTAGCATTTGCTAACGAGTTGATGGCAAATCGGAGTAATTCATCGTCTTCAGGTGACCAAGAAATGATGGAATTCTTCCCAAGCCTTTTTCGATTTTGCAGGTACATACACAACAGATAAAGTTGTCTTGATAGGCCGGGAAGGAACTTGCGATAATAGTTAAGTACACCCAAAATTTTCTGCAGCTCAATTAAAGTCTTTGGTGACTTGATGCAAGTCAGTTCTCGCGTTTGCCTTCTGCTGTGCGTTACGTGTGTGTGCTGTCTGCTACCGTCACCTACGCTGATTTTTGGACTTGCTTCACACACATTGGCAATTTCAGTCACGCCAATCTTGTTGCTGCACAACTAGTGAGACGGAGCAACATCTACATTTGATCCCTACAGTGTGCCAGTTACTGCAGATCTTCAACGAGATTACTCAGCTACTCAATCAACACGGATGTCAACGCCACAACAGAAGGAACAACAACCCAGTCAACCAGAGCTGGTCTCAAGTGTCTAGGAGTATTTCTAGACATTGCTACACTAACTGACTTTCTCGGCATTTGCCGGAGAACGCAATACCGGCCCTAATAAGGGCCCCAACAGTACTAACTCAGCCATCCTTGGCTCCTAACTGACTTTGTAACGTCGTACGGCATTTACTTGAAGCTGGGACGTTTACAAAATTGGCGACCGCGCCAGGATACTGAGAACTGTACTGTTTTTTACTTATTAGCAAATCACAAAACTTTTGGTATAAATACAATCGACTGTTTCTTTTTCATTTTTTGGGAGTACAGTAAATTGACATTTGCATATACCACGTTTTACTCTGGTTGTTAATCTTTCTAAAGTCGAGGTCTTGTGGGCAATTTTTTGTTGGGAATTTTTTTTGAAGGAAGGTGTTCTATTCAATAATTTTCTCCTACGTACAAAACTGTACATCTTGGTGATCTCGGGTGCCAAACTAGAAT
>JAQBSW010004030.1:0-74315 GCA_029291075.1 Eudiplozoon nipponicum
AAATCCAATGCCCTCTGCTAGTGTTTATTTACATTTCGAACGAGTGTGTATATAAAACTATTCCTATTTCTCATGTTTTTCCCTTTAGTGCATTCATGTGTTATGTCTTAATTTATTATATAGTTAAGTACCAAAGGCAATGCCATCTGCTAATGTTTATTTATATTTCGAACGAGAATGTGCAGGAAATTCCTCTAATTCTTCGTGTTACTTCATCTAGCGCATTTCTGTGTTGTCTTAATCCTTTCTTTAATTAAGTACCGAATCCAATGTCCTCAGCTATTTTTTAATTTTGCGAACGATAATGTGTTCAAAATTCCTCCTATTCCTCGTTGTTTTCACTCTGGCGAATCTATGTGCTATGTCCTAAATTATTCTATAATTATGTACCAAAACCAATGCCATCTGCCATTATTTATTTGGTTTTCGAACGAGTGTTTGTACAAAATTCCACCTATTTCTTATGGTTTTTCCTCTAGCGCATCTATGTGTTATGTCTTAAATTATAATATAATTAAGTAACAAATCCAATGCCATCAGCTAGTGTTTATTTCGTTTTCGAACGAGAGTGTGTACAAAATTCATACTATTCCTCGAGGTTTTCACTCTAGCGTATCTATGTGTTATGTCTTAAATAATTCTATAATGAAGTACGAAAACCAATCGCATCTGGCATTGTTTATTTTGTTTTGGAAAGAGAGTGTGTACAAAATTCCACCTATTTTTCGTGGTTTTCCCTCTAGTGTATCAATGTGTTATATCTTATTTTATTTTATAATTAAGAACCAAAGACAATGCCATCTTCCACTGTTTATTTCGTTTTCGAACGAGTGTGTTTACAACATTACTCCTATTCCTCTTGGTTTGCTCTCTAGCACATCTATGTGTTATGTCTTATATTAATCTATAATTAAGTGACAAAGCCAATGCCATGCGCTTGTGTTTATTTCGTTTTCGATCGACAGTGTGTACAAAATTCCTCCTATTCCTCGTTGTTTGCTCTCTAGCGCATCTCTGTCTTTTATCTTAAATTATTCAATAATAAATTACCAAAGCCAATGCCCTCTGCTACTGCTTATTTCGTTTTTGAACGAGTGTGTGTACAAAATTCATCCTATTGCTCGTGGTTTTCTCTCTAGTGCATCTTTGTGGCTTGTCTTAAATTATTCTATAATTAAGTGCTAAAACAAATGGATTCTCCCAGGATTTATTTGCTTTTCTAACGAGTGTATGTAAAAAATTCCTCTTATTCCTCGTGGTTTTCCCCCTAACGCATCTATGTGTTATGTCTTAAATTATTCTACAATTAAGCACCAAATCCAATGTCCTCTGCTTCTGTTTAATTCTTTTTCGAACGAGAGTGTGCAGAAAATTTCTCCTATTCTTCGTGGTATTTCATCAAGCGCATTTATGTGTTGTCTTAAACTTTTCTTTAATTAAGTACCGAATCCAATGTCCTCAGCTAGTGTTTAATTATTTTTCGAACGAGAATGTGTACAAAATTCCTCCTATTCCTCGTTGTTTTCACTCTAGCGCATCTATGTGCTATGTCCTATATTATTCTACAATAATGTAACGAAACCAATGCAAACTGCCATTCTTTATTTGGTTTTCGCACGAGAGTTTGTACAAAAATCCTCCTATTTCTAATGATTTTTCCTCTAGAGCATCTATGGGTTATTTCTTAAATTACTATATAATTAAGTATCAAATCCAATGCCGTCTGCTAGTGTTTATTTCGTTTTCGAACGAGAGTATGTACACAATTCATCTTATAATTCGCAGTTTTCCCTCTAGCACAGCTATGTGTTATGTCTTAAGTTATTCTATAATTAAGTACCATATCCAATGCCTCTGCTAGTGTTTATATCGTTTCCGAATGAGAGTGTGCAAAATGCCTCCTATTCCTCGTGGTTTTCCATCTAGCGCATCTATGTTTTTTGTCCTAAATTATTCTATAATTAAGTAATAATGCCAATGCCATCTTACCTTGTTTATTTTTTTTTCGAACGAGAGTGTGTACAAAATTCTTCCTATTTCTCGTGGCTTTCCCTCTAACGAATCTATGTGTTATGTCTTAAATTATTCTATAATTAAGAACCAAAGACAATGCCATCTGCCACTGTTTATTTCGTTTTCGAACGAGTGTGTTTACAAAATTACTCCTATTCCCCATGGTTTGCACTCTAGCACATATATGTGTTATGTCTTAAATTAATCTATAATTAAGTGACAAAGCCAATGATTGCGCTAATGCTTATTTCGTTTTCGAACGACAGTGTGTAAAAAATTCCTCCTATTCCTCGTTGTTTTCTCTCTAGCGCATCTATGTCTTTTGTCTTAAATTATTCTATAATACCGTACCAAAGCCAATGCCCTCTGCTAATGTTTCTTTCGTTTTCTAACGAGTGTGTGTACAAAATTCCACCTATTCCTCGTGGTTTTCCCCCTAGCGCATCTATGTTTTATGTCTTAAATTATTCTACAATTAAGTACCAAATCCAATGTCATCTGCTTGTGTTTTATTCTTTTTCGAAAGAGAGTGTGCAGAAAATTCCTCCTATTCTTCGTCGTATTTCATCTAGCGCATTTATGTGTTGTATTAAACCTTTCTTTAATTAAGTACCGAATCCAATGTCCTCAGCTAGTGTTTAATTATTTTTCAAACGAGTATGTGTACAAAATTCGTCCTATTCCTCGTCATTTTCACTCTAGCGCATCTATGTGCTATGTCCTAAATTATTCTATAATTATGTACCGAAACCAATGCCATCTTCCATTCTTTATTTGGTTTTCGAACGAGAGTTTGTACAAAAATCCACCTATTTCTAATGGTTTTTCCTCAGGAGCATCTATGGGTTATGTCTTAAATTATTATATAATTAAGTACCAAAGACAATGTTTTCTGCTATTGTTTATTTCGTTTAAGAACGAGAGTTTGAACCCAATTCATCTCATACTTCGCTTTTTTCCTTCCAGCGCAGCTATGTTTTATCTCTTAAATTATTCTATAATTAAGTAACAAAGCCAATACCATCTTCTCTTGTATATTTTGTTTTCGAACAAGAGTGTGTACAAAATTCCACCTATTTCACGATGTTTTCTCTCTAGCGCATTTTTGTGTTATGTCTTAAATTATTATATAATTATGTAACAAAGCCAATGCCATCAGCTAGTGTTTATTTCGCTTCCGAACGCTCGTGTGTACAAAATTCATCCTATTCCTCGTGGTTTTCACTCTAGCGTATCAATTTCTTATGTCTTAAAAAATTCTATAATGAAGTACGAATACCAATCGCATCTGGCATTGTTTATTTTGCTTTCGAAAGATTGTGTGTACAAATTACCACCTATTTTTCGTCGTTTTCCCTCTAGAGCATCAATGTGTTATGTCTTATATTATTATATAATTCAGTACCAAAACCAATGCCATCTGTTAGTGTTTATTTCGTTTTCGAACGAGTGTTTACAATATTCCTCCTATTTCAAGAGGTTTTCCCTCTAGCGCATCTATGTGTTTTGTCTTAAATTATTCTATAATAAATACCAAAGCCAATGCCATCTGCCACTGTTTATCTCGTTTTCGAACGAGTGTGTTTACAAAATTACTCCTATTCCCCATGGTTTGCACTCTAGCGCATCTATGTGTTATGTCTTAAATTAATCTATAATTAAGTGACAAAGCCAATGCTTGCGCTATTGTTTATTTCGTTTTCGAACGACAGTGTGTACAAAATTCCTCCTATTCCTCGTTGTTTTCTCTCTAGCGCATCTATGTCTTTTGTCTTAAATTATTCTATAATAAGGTACCAAAGCCAATGCCCTCTGCTAATGTTTCTTTCGTTTTCTAACAAGTGTGTGTACAAAATTCCACCTATTCCTCGTGGTTTTCCCCCTAGCGCATCTATGTTTTATGTCTTAAATTATTCTACAATTAAGTACCAAATCCAATGTCATCTGCCTGTGTTTTATTCTTTTTCGAAAGAGAGTGTGAATAAAATTCCTCCTATTCTTCGTCGTATTTCATCTAGCGCATTTATGTGTTGTCTTAAACATTTCTTTAATTAAATACCGAATCCAATGTCCTCAGCTAGTGTTTAATTATTTTTCGAACGAGAATGTGTACAAAATTCCTCCTATTCCTCGTTGTTTTCACTATAGCGCATCTATGCGCTATGTCCTAAATTATTCTACAATTATGTACCGAAACCAATGCCATCTGCCATTCTTTATTTAGTTTTCACACGAGAGTTTGTACAAAAATCCACCTATTTCTAATGGGTTTTCCTCTGGAGCATCTATGGTTTATGTCTTAAATTATTATATAATTAAGTACCAAAGCCAATGCCATCGGATAGTGTTTATTTCGTTTTCGAACGAGAGTATGTACACAATTCATCTTATACTTCGCAGTTTTCCCTCTAGCGCATCTATGTGTTATGTCTTAAATTATTCTATAATTAAGTATGATATCGAATGCCTCTGCTAGTGTTTATAGCGTTTCCGAACGAGTGTGTGCAAAATTCCTCCTATTCCTCGTGGTTTTCCATCTAGCGCATCTATGTCTTTTGTCTTAACTTATTCTATAATTAAGTAATAAAGCCAATGCCATCTTACCTTGTTTATTTTGGTTTCGAACGAGAGTGTGTACAAAATTCCTCCTATTTCTCGTGGTTTTCCCTCTAGCGCATCTATGTGTTATGTCTAAATTTATTCTATAATTAAGAACAAAAGCCAATGCCATCTGCCACTGTTTATTTCGTTTTCGAACGAGTGTGTTTACAAAATAACTCCTATTCCCCATGGTTTGCTCTCTAGCACATCTATGTGTTATGTCTTAAATTAATCTATAATTACGTGACAAAGCCAATGCGTGCGCTATTGTTTATTTCGTTTTTAAACGACAGTGTGTACAAAATTCCTCCTATTCCTCGTTGTTTTCTCTCTAGCGCATCTATGTCTTTTGTCTTAAATTATTCTATAATTAAGTACCAAAGCCAATGCCCTCTGCTAATGTTTCTTCCGTTTTCTAACGAGTGTGTGTACAAAATTCCTCCAATTCCTCGTGGTTTTCCCCCTAGCGCATCTATGTGTTATGTCTTAAATTATTCTACAATTAAGTACCAAATCCAATGTCCTCTGCTTGGGTTTTATTCTTTTTCGAACGAGAGTGTGCAGAAAATTCCTCCTATTCTGCGGGGTATTTCATCTAGCGCATTTATGTGTTGTCTTAAACCTTTCTTTAATTAAGTACCGAATCCAATGTCCTCAGATAGTGTTTAATTATTTTTCAAACGAGAATGTGTATGAAATTCCTCCTAGGGCATCTATGTTCTATGTCCTAAATTATTCTATAATTATGTACGGAAAACAATGCCATCTTCCATTCTTTATTTGGTTTTCGAACGAGAGTTTGCAAAAAAATCCACCTATTTCTAATGGTTTTTCCTCTGGGGCATCTATGGGTAATGTCTTAAATTATTATAAAATTCAGTACCAAAGCCAATGACTTCTGCAAGTGTTTATTTAGTTTACGAACAAGAGTATGTACCCAATTCTTCTTATACTTCGCAGTTTTCCCTCTAGCGCATCTATGTTTTATGTCTTAAATTATTATATAATTAAGTAAAAAAGTCAATACCATCTTCTCTTGTTTATTTTGTTTTCGAACGAGAGTGTGTACAAAATACCACCTATTTCTCGTTGTTTTCCCTCTAGCGCATTTTTGTGTTATGTCTTAAATTTTTATGTAATTATGTAACAAAGCCAATGCCATCAGCTAGTGTTTATTTCGTTTTCGAACGCGAGTGTGTACAAAATTCATCCTATTCCTCGTGGTTTCCACTCTGGTGTATCTATGTGTTATGCCTTAAAAAATTCTCTAATGAAGTACGAAAACCAATCGCATCTGGCATTGTTTATTTTGTTTTCGAAAGAGAGTGTGTACAAATTTCCACTTATTTTTCGTGGTTTTCCCTCTAGAGCATCAATGTGTTATGTCTTATATTATTATATAATTAAGTACCAAAACCAATGCCATCTGTTAATGTTTATTTCGTTTTCGAACGAGTGTGTACAAAATTCCTCCAATTTCTCGTGGTTTTCCCTCTAGCGCATCTATGTGTTATGTCTTAAATTATTCTATAATAAATACCAAAGCCAATGCCATCTGCCACTGTTTATTTCGTTTTCGAACGAGTGTGTTTATAAAATTACTCCTATTCCTCGTGGTTTGCTCTCTAGCACATCTATGTGTTATATCTTATATTAATCTATAATTAAGTGACAAAGCCAATGCCATGGGCTAGTATTTATTTCGTTTTCGAATGACAGTGTGTACAAAATTCCTCCTATTCCTCGTTGTTTGCTCTCTAGCGCATCTATGTCTTTTATCTTAAAGTATTCTATAAGAAAAAATCAATGCCAATGCCCTCTGCAACTGCTTATTTCGTTTTTGAACGAGTGTGTGTACAAAATTCATCCTATTGCTCGTGGTTTTCTCTCTAGTGCATCTATGTGGTTTGTCTTAAATTATTCTATAATTGAGTGCTAAAAAAAATGGTTTCTCCCAGGGTTTATTTGCTTTTCTAACGAGTGTGTGTAAAAAATTCCTCCTATTCCTCGTGGTTTTCCCCCTAACGCATCTATGTGTTATGTCTTAAATTATTCTATAATTAAGCACCAAATCCAATGTCCTCTGCTTGTGTTTAATTCTTTTTCGAACGAGAGTGTGCACAAAAGTTCTCCTATTCTTCGTGTTATTTCATCAAGCGCATTTATGTGTTGTCTTAAACATTTCTTTAATTAAATACCGAATCCAATGTCCTCAGCTAGTGTTTAATTATTTTTCGAACGAGAATGTGTACAAAATTCCTCCTATTCCTCGTTGTTTTCACTATAGCGCATCTATGCGCTATGTCCTAAATTATTCTACAATTATGTACCGAAACCAATGCCATCTGCCATTCTTTATTTAGTTTTCACACGAGAGTTTGTACAAAAATCCACCTATTTCTAATGGTTTTTCCTCTAGAGCTTCTATGGGTTATTTCTTAAATTACTATATAATTAAGTACCAAAGCCAATGCCGTCTGCTAGTGTTTATTTCGTTTTTGAACGAGAGTATGTACACAATTCATCTTATACTTCGCAGTTTTCCCTCTAGCACATCTATGTGTTATGTCTTAAATTATTCTATAATTAAGTATGATATCGAATGCCTCTGCTAGTGTTTATAGAGTTTCCGAACGAGTGTGTGCAAAATTCCTCCTATTCCTCGTGGTTTTCAATCTACCGCATCTATGTTGTTTGTCCTAAATTATTCTATAATTAAGTAATAAAGCCAATGCCATCTTACCTTGTTTATTTTGGTTTCGAACGAGAGTGTGTACAAAATTCCTCCTATTTCTCGTGCTTTTCCCTCTAGCGCATCTACGTGTTATGTCTAAATTTATTCTATAATTAAGAACAAAAGCCAATGCCATCTGCCACTGTTTATTTCGTTTTCGAACGAGTGTGTTTACAAAATAACTCCTATTCCCCATGGTTTGCTCTCTAGCACATCTATGTGTTATGTCTTAAATTAATCTATAATTACGTGACAAAGCCAACGCGTGCGCTATTGTTTATTTCGTTTTTAAACGACAGTGTGTACAAAATTCCTCCTATTCCTCGTTGTTTTCTCTCTAGCGCATCTATGTCTTTTGTCTTAAATTATTCTATAATTAAGTACCAAAGCCAATGCCCTCTGCTAATGTTTCTTCCGTTTTCTAACGAGTGTGTGTACAAAATTCCTCCAATTCCTCGTGGTTTTCCCCCTAGCGCATCTATGTGTTATGTCTTAAATTATTCTACAATTAAGTACCAAATCCAATGTCCTCTGCTTGGGTTTTATTCTTTTTCGAACGAGAGTGTGCAGAAAATTCTTCCTATTCTGCGGGGTATTTCATCTAGCGCATTTATTTTCGAACGAGAGTTAGTACAAAAATCCACCTATTTCTAATGGGTTTTCCTCTGGAGCATCTATGGGTTATGTCTTAAATTATTATATAATTAAGAACCAAAGCCAATGATTTCTGCTATTGTTTATTTCGTTTACGAACGAGAGATTGTACCAAATTCATCTTATACTTCGCAGTTTTCCCTCTAGCGCATCTATGTTTTATGTCTTAAATTATTCTATAATTAAGTAACAAAGCCAATACCATCTTCTCTTGTGTATTTTGTTTTCGAACGAGAGTGTGTACAAGATTCCACCTATTTCTCGTTGTTTTCCCTCTAGCGCATTTTTGTGTTATGTCATAAATTATTATATATAATTATGTAACAAAGCCAATGCCATCAGCTAGTGTTTATTTCGTTTTCTAACGCGAGTGTGTACAAAATTCATCCTACTCCTCGTGGTTTTCACTCTAGCGTATCTATGTGTTATGTCTTAAAAAATTCTATAATGAAGTACGAATACCAATCGCATCTGGCATTGTTTATTTTGTTTTCGAAAGAGAGTGTTTACAAATTTCCACCTATTTTCGTGGTTTTCCCTCTAGAGCATCAATGTGTTATGTCTTATATTATTGTATAATTAAGTACCAAAACCAATGCCATTGGTTAATGTTTTTTTCGTTTTCGAACGAGTGTGTACAAAATTCCTCCTATTTCAAGACTTTTTCCCTCTAGCGCATCTATGTGTTTTGTCTTAAATTATTCTATAATAAATACCAAAGCCAATGCCATCTGCCCCTGTTTATCTCGTTTTCAAACGAGTGTGTTTACAAAATTACTCCTATTCCTCATGGTTTGCTCTCTAGCACATCTATGTGTTATGTCTTAAATTAATCTATAATTAAGTGACAAAGCCAATGCTTGCGCTATTGTTTATTTCGTTTTCGAACGACAGTGTGTACAAAATTCCTCCTATTCCTCGTTTTCTTCTCTCTAGCGTATCTATGTCTTTTGTCTTAAATTATTCTATAATTAAGTACCAAAGCCAATGCCCTCTGCTAGTGTTTCTTTCGTTTTCTAACGAGTGTGTGTACAAAATTCCACCTATTCCTCGTGGTTTTCCCTCTAGCGCATCTATGTGTTATGTCTTAAATTATTCTATAATTAAATACCAAAGCCAATTCCGCTGGTAGTGTTTATTTCGTTTTCGATCGAGAGTGTGTACCAAATTCCGCATATTCCTCGTGGTTTCCGCCCGAGCGCATCTATTTGTTATGTCCTAATTTATTTAATAATTAAGTATCAAACCCTATGTCTTTGCTAGTATTTATTTCGTTTTCGAACGAGAGTGTGTACAAAATTCCACCTGTTCCTCGTACTTTTCCCTCTTGCGCATCTATGTTGTATGTCTTAAATTATTTAATAATTCAGTACCAAATCCAATTCCATCTGCTAATGTTCATTTCGTTTTCGAACGAGAGTGTTTACAAAATTACTCCTATTCCTCGTGGTTTTCCCTCTAGCGCATCTATGTTTAATGTCTTAAATTATTCTATAATTAAGTACCAAGCCAATGCCTTCTGCCATTGTTTAATTTGTTTTCAAACGAGTGTGTGTACAAATTCCACCTTTTTCTCGTGGTTTTCCCTCTAGCGCATCTATGTGTTATGTCTTAAATTATTATATAATTAAGTACCAAAGCCAATTCCGCTGGTAGTGTTTATTTCGTTTTCGAACGAGTGTGTATAAAATTCCTCCCATTCCTCGTGGTTTTCCGTCTAGCGCATCAATGTTTTATGTTTCAAATTATTCTATAATTATGTACGAAGCCAATGTCATCTGCCATTGTTAAATTTATTTTCGAATGAGAGTGTGCACAAAATTCTTCTTTTTCTTCGCGGTTTTCCCTCTGGTGCATATATTTTTTATGTTTTAAATTATGATATTGTTAAATACCAAAGCCAAATCAATCTGGTAGAGTTTATTTCGCTTTCGAACGAGAGTGTGTACAAAATTCCACCTGTTCCTCGTCCTTTTCCATCTAGCGTATCTATGTTGTATGTCTTAAATTATTTAACAATTAAGTACCTAATCGAATGCCATTTTCTAATGTTCATTTCGTTTTCGAACGAGAGTGTGTACAAAATTCCTCTAGCGCACCTACGTCTTTTGTCTTAAATTATTCTATAATTAAGTACCAAAGCCAATGCCATGTGCTACTGTTTATTTCGTCTTTGAACGAGTGTGTGTACAAAATTCCACCAATTTTTCTTGATTTTTCCTCTAGCGCATCTATGTGTTATGTCTTAAATTATTTTATAATTAAGTACAAAACCCAATGTCCTCTGCTAATTTTTATTTCAATTTCGAACGATAGTGTTTACAAAATTCCACCTATTCCTCGTGGTTTTTCCTCTAGCAGATCTATGTGTTATATCTTAAATTATTATATAATTAAGTACAAAAGCCAATGTCATGTGCTAGTGTTTATTTCGTTTTCGAACGAGGGTGTGTACAAAATCCAACGTATTCCTCGTGGTTTTGCTTCCAGCACATCTATGTGTTATGTCTTAAATAATTTTATAATTAAGTACCAAACTCATTGTCCACAGCTAGTATTTATTTCGATTTCAAAAGAGAGTTTGTACAAAATTCCACGTATTCCTCGTGGTTTTCCGTCTAGCGCATCTATGTGTTATGTTTTAAATTATTATATAATTAAGTACAAAAGCCAATGCCATGTGCTAGTGTTTATTTCTTTTTCGAACGAGAGTGTGTACAAAATTCCTACTATTCCTCGTGGCTTTGCCTCTAGCGCAACTACCTGTTATGTCTTAAATTATTCTATAATTAAGTACCAAAGTCAATTTCCTGTGCTACTGTTTCTTTTGTTTTCGAAAGATAGTGTTTACAAAATTCGTCCTATACCTCGTGGTTTTCCTTCTAGCGCATCTATGTGTTATGTCTTAAATTATACTTTAATAAATGAGCAAAGCCAATGCCATCTGCTAGTATTTATTTCGTATTCGAACGAGTGTATGTACAAAATTCTTCTTTTCCCTCGTGGTTTTCTCTCTAGCGCGTCTGTGTTATGACTTAAATTATTTTATAATTAAGTATCAGAGCCAATGTCATCTGCTATTGTTTTTTATTCGAACGTGTCTTTATAAAATTACTTTTATTCTTCGTGGTTTTCAGACTTGCGCAGCTATTTGTAGTATGTCTTAAATTATTCTATAAGTAAGTACCAAAGCCAATGACATCCGTCATTGTTTATTTTGTTTACTAACGAGATTGTACACTAAATTCCACCCATTTCTTCAGGTTTTCCCTCTAAAACATTAATGTTTTATGTATTAATTTATTATATAACTAAGTGCCAAAGCCAATGCAATCTGCTACATTTTATTTCGTTTTGGAACGAGAGTGTGTACAAAATTCCACCTATTCCTCGCGGTTGTCCCTCTAGCGAATCTATGTTTTATGTCTTATATTATTCTATAATTAAGTACCACAGCCAATGCCATCTGCTAGTGTTTATTTTAGTTTTACAACGAGAGTGTGTACAAAATTCCTACTTTTCCTCGTGTCTTTCCCTCTAGCGCATCTGCGTGCTATGTATTAAATTTTTCTATAATTAAATACCAAAGCTATTGTCCTCTGCTTGCGTTTAATTATTTTTTGAACAAGAGGGTGTAGAAAAGTTCCACCAATTCTTCGTGGATTTCCCTCTAGCGCATCTACGTGTTATGTCTTAAATTATTATTTAATTATGAACCAAAGCCAATGCCATCGTCTAGTGTTTAATTCTTTTTCGAACGAGAGTGTGTACAAAATTCCTCCAATTCATCGTGGTTTTCCCTATAGCGCATCTTTGTGTTATTTCTTAAATTATTCTATAATTAAGTACCAAAGCCAAAGTATTCTGCTGGTGTTTATTTAGTTTTCGATCGTGACTGTGTACAAAATACTCCTATTCCTTGTTGTGTTCCCTCCAGCGTATTTATTTATTGTGTCTGAAATTATTCTATAATTAAGTGCTAAAGCCAATGCCTCTGCTAGTGTTTATTTTGTTTTCGAACGAGCGTGTACGAATTTCCTCCTATTCCGCGTGGTTTTCCCTCTAGCGCATATATCTGTTACATCTTAAATTATTCTATATTAAAATACCAAAGCCGATGCCATTTGCTAGTACTTATTTAGTATTCGAACGAGAGTATGTACAAAATTCTTCTTTTTCCTCGTGGTTTTCTCTCTAGCGCGTCTGTGTTATGACTTAAATTTTTCTATAATTAAGTATCAAAGCCAATGCCATCTGCTATGTTTTATTTTGTTTTCGAACGGGTGTGTACACAATTCCTTTTATTCTTCGTGGTTTTCCGTCTGGCGCAGCTATTTGTAGTATGTCTTAAATTATTACATAATAAAGTACAAAAGCCAATGCTATGTGCTAGTGTTCATTTAGTTTTCAAACGAGAGAATGTACAAAATTCCACCTATTCCTCGTGGTTTTCCCTCTAGCGCATCTATGTTTTATGTCTTATATTATTCTATAATTAAGTACCAAAGCCAATGCCATCTGCTAGTGTTTATATATTTTTACAACGAGATTGTGTACAAAATTCCTACTATTCCTCGTGGCTTTCCCTCTACAGAATCTAGGTGTTATGTCTTAAATAATTATATAATTAAGTACCATAGTTAATGCCACGTGCTAGTGTATATTTCGTTTTCGAACGAGAGTGTGTACAAAATTCCACCTATTCCTCGCAGTTGTCCCTCTAGCGCATCTATGTTTTATGTCTTATATTATTCTATAATAAAGTACCACAGCCAATGCCATCTGCTAGTGTTTATTTTAGTTTTACAATGAGAGTGTGTACAAAATTCCTATTTTTCCTCGTGGCTTTCCCTCTAGCGCATCTACGTGCTATGTATTAAATTATACTATAATTAAATACCAAAGCTATTGTCCTCTGCTTGCGTTTAATTATTTTTCGAACGAGAGGGTGTAGAAACATTCGACCAATTCTTCGTGGTTTTTCCTCTAGCGCATCTACGTGTTATGTCTTAAATTATTATATAATTATGTACCAAAGCCAATGCCATCTTCTAGTGTTTAATTCTTTTTCGAACGAGAGTGTGTACAAAATTCTCCAATTCATAGTGGTTTTCCCTATAGCGCATCTTCGTGTTATGTCTTAAATTATTCTATAATTAAGTACCAAAGCCAAAGCATTCTGCTGGTGTTTATTTCGTTTTCGATCGTGAATGTGTACAAAATACTCCAATTCCACGTTGTGTTCCCTCCAGCGTATTTATTTATTGTGTCTTAAATTATTCTATAATTAAGTGCCAAATCCAATGCCTCTGCTATTGTTTATTTTGTTTTCGAAACGAGTGTACGAATTTCGTCCTATTCCGCGTGGTTTTTCCGCATATATTTGTTACATCTTAAATTATTCTATATTAAAATACCAAAGCCAATGCCATTTGCTAGTATTTATTTAGTATTCGAACGAGAGTATGTACAACATTCTTCATTTTCCTCGTGGTTTTTCTCTAGCGCGTCTGTGTTATGACTTAAATTTTTCTATAATTAAGTATCAAAGCCAATGCCATCTGCTATGTTTAATTTTGTCTTCGAACGGTTGTGTACAAAATTCCATTTATTCTTCGTGGTTTTCCGTCTGGCGCAGCTATTTGTAGTATGTCTTAAATTATTATATAATAAAGTACAAAAGCCAATACTATGTGCTAGTGTTTATTTAGTTTTCGAACGAGAGTGTGTAAAAAATTCCACATATTCCTCGTGGTTTTCCCTCTAGCGCATCTATGTTTTATGTCTTAAATAATTTTTTAATTAAGTACCAAACCCAAAGTCCACAGCTAGATTTTATTTCGTTTTCGAACGCGAGTGTGTACAAAATTCCACCTATTCCTCGCGGTTCTCCCTCTAGCGCATCCATGTTTTATGTCTTATATTATTCTATAATTAAGTGTTTAATTGTTTTTACAACGAGATTGTGTACAAAATTCCTACTCGTCCTCGTGGCTTTCCCTCTACCGCATCTAGGTGTTATGTTTTAAATAATTATATAATTAAGTACCATAGTTAATGCCACGTGCTAGTGTTTATTTCGTTTTCGAACGAGAGTGTGTACAAAATTCCACGTATTCCACGTGGTTTTCCTTCAAGCGCATCTATGTGTTATGTCTTAAATTATTATATAATTAAGTACCAAAGCCAATATCATGTGCTAGTGTTTATTTCGTTTTCGAACGATAGTGTGTACAAAATTCCTCCTCTACTTCGTGGTTTTCCTTCTAGCGCATCTATGTGTTATGTATTAAATTATTCTATAATTAAGTACCAAAGCCAATGCCATCTGCTAGTATTTATTTCGTATTCGAACGAGAGTATGTACACAATTCTTCTTTTTCCTCGTGGTTTTCTTTCTAGCGCGTCTGTGTTATGACTTAAATTATTCTATAGATAAGTATCAAAGCCAATGCCTTCTGCTATTGTGTATTTTGTTTTCGAACGAGTGTGTACAAAATTCCTTTTATTCTTCGTGGTTTTCTGTATAGCTCAGCTATTTGTAGTGTGTCTTAAATTATTCTATAATTAAGTACCAAAGCCAATGCCATCCGTCATTGTTTCTTTTGATTACGAACGTGAGTGTATACGAAATTCCACCTATTTCTCCAGGTTTTCCCTCTAGCGCATCTATGTTTTATGTCTTAAATTATTGTATAATTAAGTATCAAAGCCAATGCCATCTGCTAGGGTTTATTTGTTTTTACAACGAGATTGTGTACAAAATTCTTCTTATTCCTCGTAGTTTTCCCTCTATTGACTCAATGTGTTATGTCACAAATTATTCTAAAATTAAGTTCAAAACCAATGCCCTCTGCTAGTGTTTATTTCGTTGTCAAACGAATGTTTGTATGAAATTACTTCTATTCCTCGTGGTTTTCCCTCTAGCGCATCTATGTGTTATACCTTTAATCATTGGATAATTAAGTACCAAAGCCAATGCCATGTGCTAATGTTTATTTCGTTTTCGAAAGAGCGTGTGTACAAAATTCCACATATTTCTCGTGGTTTTCCCTCTGCCATCTGCTAGTGTTTATTTCCAATTGGAACAAGAGTGTGCACAAAATTCCTACTAATCCTCGTGGCTTTCCCTCTAGCGCATCTATGTGTTAAGTCTTAAATTATTCTATAATTAAGTACCAAAGCCAATACCATGTGCTAATGTTTATTTCGTTTTCTAACGAGACTGTGTACAAAATTCCTCCAATACATCGTGGTTTTCCCTCCAGGGCAACTATGTGTTATGTCTTAAATTATTCTATAAATAAGCAGCTAAGCTATTGCCCCTGCTTGTGTTTAATTATTTTTCGAACGAGAGTGAGTAGAAACATTCCACCTCTTCATCGTGGTTTTCCCTCTTGCGCATCTATGTGTTATGTCTTAAATTATTATATAATTAAGTACCAAAGCCAATGCCATGTGCTAGTGTTTATTTCCTTTGGGAACGAGAGTGTGTACAAAATTCCTACTATTCCTCGTTGTTTTCCCTATACCTCATCTATGTGTTATGTCTTAAATTTTTCTATAAGTAAGAAGCAAAGCCAATGTCTTCTGCTAGAATTAATTTCGTTTTCTAACGAGAGTGTGTACAAAATACCTCTTATTCGTCGTGGTATTTCCATCTAGCACATCAATGTGTTATGTTTTAAATTATTCTATAATTAAATACCATAGCCAATGTCTTCTGGTAGATTATATTTCGTTTTTCGACGAGAGTGTGTACAGAATTCCTCCTATTCTTCGTGGTTTTTCTTCTAGCGCATTTACGTGTTATGTTTTAAATTATTCAATAATTATATATCAAAACCAATGACATCTTCTAGTGTTTATTTCGTTTTCCATCAAGAGGGTGTACCAAAATAATACTATTCCTCGTGGTTTTCCATCTAGCGCACCTATTTGTTGTCTTAAACTTTTCTATAATTTAGTAAGTATTAAAGCCAATGACATTTTCCAGTGTTTATTTAGATTTCACCCGAGAATGTGTACGGAATTCCTCCTCTTCCTCGTGGTTTTTCATCTAGCGCACATATGTCTTATGTGTGAAATTGTTCTGTAATTACGTTCCATAGCCAATGTCCTCTTCTAGTGTTTATTTCGTTTTCGAACGAGAGTGTGTGCAAAATTTCTATATTTCGTTTTCGAAATAGAGTGTGTAAAAAATTACTCCAATTCCTCGTGGTCTTTCATCTTGCGCATCCAGGTGTTGTCTTAAATTTTTCTATCAGGAAGAAGCATAGCCAAAGTCTTCTGCTAGTGTTTATTTCGTTTTCAAAAGAGATTGTGTACATAATTCCTCCTATTCTTCGTTGGTTTACATCTAGCGCATCCACGTGTTATGTCTTATATTATTCTATAATTAAGTACCAAAGCCAATTCCCTCTGCTGGTGGTTATTTATTTTGCGAACTAAAGCGTCCACAAAACACAGCCTGCTCCTCCTGATTTTTCATCTAACGTATCTATGTGTTATGTCTGAAATTTTCCTATAACAAAGTACCGACGCAAATGTCTTCTGCTATGGTTTATTTTGTTTTCGATCGAGATTGTGAACAAATTTCCTCCTATTCCTCGCGATTTTCCATCTAGCGCATCTATGTATTGTCTTAAATTTCTCAAAAATTAAGTACGACAGCCAATATCCTCCGGTAGTGTTTATTTCGTTTTCGAACGAGAGTGTGTACAAAATTCCTCCTATTGCTCGTGGTTTTTCATCTAGCGCATCTGTGTGTTGTCTTGTATTTTTCTATAATAAAGTAGCAAATGTTATGTCCTCTGCTAGTTTTTATTTCGTTTTCAAATAAGAGCGTGTAGAAAATTCCTCCTATTCCTCGTGATTTTTCATCTAGAACATCTATGTGTTATGTCTTAAATTCTCCTATTATTAAGTACCAAAGCCAATATCCTCTGCTAAGGTTTGTTTCGTTTTCGAACGAGAATGTATACAATGTCCTCCTCTTCCTCACGGTTTTCCATCTAGCGCATCTATGTGTTATCTTAAATTTTTCTATAGTTAATTACCAAAGCCCTTGTGCTGTGCTAGTGTTTACTTCGTTTTCGAACCAGACGGTGTACAAAATTAATCCTGCTCCTCGTGGATTTTCATCTAGCTCATCTCCGTATTTTCTCAAATTTTCTACAAAAAAGAACCAAAGGCAATGTCTTCTGCTTTAGTTTGTTTGGTTTTTGAACGAGAGTGTGTAAAAAATTCCTCCTTTTCCTCGCGGTATTCAATCTAGCGCATCCAGGTGTTTCCTTAAATTTTTCTATAATAAAGGAGCCAAGCCAATGTCAACTGCTTGTTTTTATTTCGTTTCAATCGATAGTATTTACAAAATACATCCTATTCCTCGTGGATTTCCATCTAGCGCATCTACGTGTTATGTCTTAAATTTTTCTATAATTAAATAAAATAGCCAATTTACTCTGGTAGTATTTATTTAGTTTTCCTTCGAGAGTATGTACAAAATTCATCCTATTCTTCGTGGTTTATTATCTAGCGCATCTATTTGTTATATCTTAAATTATTCTGTAATTAAGTATCAAAGCCAATGTCCTCAACTAGTGTTTACTTTGTTTTCGAAATAGAGTGTGTAAAAAATTCCTCCTGCTCCTCGTGTATTTTCATCTAGCGCATCTATATGTTGTCTTAAATTTTTATATATTAAAGAATCAAAGCCAATGTTTTCTGCTTGCTTTTATTTCGTTTTCAAACCAGAGTGTGTACAAAATACTTCCTATTGTTCGGGGTTTTACATCTAGCGCATCTATGTGTTTTCTTAAATTTTTCTATAATAAAGTACCAAAGCCGATGTTGTCTGCTAGTGATTATTTCGTTTACGAACGAGGGTGTTTAAAACTAACTTTTATTCGTCGTGGCATTTCATCTAGCGCACCTACGTGTTCTCTTACAATTTTTCTAGAATATAGTATCAAAGCCAATGTGCTCTGCTAGTGTTTATTTTGTTTTCGAACTAGAGTGTGTACAAGATTAATCCCATTCCTCGTGGTGTTTCATCTAGCACATCTATGTCTTGTCTTAAAATTTTCTATAAGAAAGAAGCAAAGCCAATGTCTTCTACTAGTTTTTATTTCGGTTTCAAACGAGAGTCTATACAAACCACCTCCTATTCCTCGTGGATTTCCATCTAGCGCACCAATGTGTTATTTCTTAAATTATACTATAATTAAGTACTATAGCCAATGTCTTCTGCTAGTTATTATTTCATTCTAAACGAGAGTGTATAAAAAATACGTCCTATTCGTCGTGGATTTCCATCTAGCGCATCTATTTGTTATATCTTAAATTAGTCTGCAATTAAGTATCAAAGCCAATGTCATCAACTAGTGTTTATTTCGTTTTCGAAATAGTATGTGTAAAAAATTCCTCCTGCTCCTCGTGGATTTTCATCTAGCGCATCTATGTGTTGTCTTAAATTTTTCAATACTAAAGAAGTAAAGCCAATGTTTTCTGGTTGCTTTTATGTCGTTTTTATACGAGAGTGTGTACAAAATACTTCCTATTCTTCGGGGTTTTTCATCTAGCTCAGCTATGTGTTGTCGTAAATTTTTCTATAATAAAGTACCAAAGCCGATGTTGTCTGCTAGTGATTATTTAGTTTTCGAACTAGAGTGTGTACAAGATTAATCGCATTCCTCGTGGTCTTTCATCTGGCGCATCTATATGTTGCCTAAAATTTTTCTATAAGAAAGAAGGAAAGCCAATGTCTTCTGCTAGTTTTTATTTCGGTTTCAAACGAGAGTCTATACAAAATACCTCCTATTTCTCGTGGATTTCCATCTAGCGCATCAATGTGTTATTTTTTAAATTATTCTATAATGAAGTACTATAGCCAATGTCTTCTGCTACATTTTATTTCATTTTAAACGAGAGTGTATAAAAAATACGTCCTGTTCCTCGTGGATTTCCATCTAGCGCATCTATTTGTTATATCTTAAATTAGTCTGCAATTAAGTAACAAAGCCAATGTCATCAACTAGTGTTTATTTCGTTTTCGAAATAGAATGTGTAAAAAATTCCTCCTGCTCCTCGTGGATTTTCATCTAGCGCATCTATGTGTTGTCTTAAATTTTTCTATATTAAAGAAGCAAAGCCAATGTTTTCTGCTTGCTTTTATTTCGTTTTAAAACGAGAGTGTGTACAAAATACTTCCTATTCTTCGGGGTTTTTCATCTAGCGCATCTATGTGTTGTCTTGTATTTTTATATAAAATAGTACCAAAGCCAATGTTGTCTGCTAGTTATTATTTCGTTTTCGAACTAGAGTGTGTACAAAATAACTCTCATTCCTCGTGTTCTCTCACCTGACGCATCTCTGTGTTCTGTTTAATTTTTCTATAAGAAAGAAGCAAAGCCAAATTGTTCTGCTAGATTTTTTCGTTTTCAAACGTGAGTGTATACAAAATACCTCCTATTCCTCGTGGATTTTCATCTAGCGCATCTATGTGTTATGTCTTAAATTATTCTATAATTAAGTACCATAGCCAATGTCTTCTGCTAGATTTTATTTCGTTTTCCAACGAGAATTTGTACAAAATTCCTCCTATTGCTAGTGGTTTTTTCCTCTAGCTATCTATGTGTTATGTTTTAAAATATTCTTTAATTAAGTACCAAAGCCAATGTCCTCTGCTAGTTTTTATTTCGTTTTCGATCAAGAATGAGTACAGAGTTCCTCCTATTCCTCGTTGATTTTTATCTAGCGCATCTATGTGTTACATGTTAAATTATTCTATAATTAAATATCAAAGCCAATGTCCTCTGGTAGTGTTTAATTTCGTTTCAAACGAGAGGTGTACAAAGCTCCGCCTACTCCTCCTGCTTTTCATCAATCGAATCTATGTGTTATGTCTTAAATTATTCTCTAAATAAATACCCTATCCAATGATTTCTACTATTGTTAATTCGTTTTCGAACGAGAGTGTGTACAAAATTCCTGTTATTCTTCGTGGTATTCCATCTAGCGCATCCAGCTGTTGTCTTAAAGTTTTCTATAATTAAGTACCAAATCCAATGTGCTCTGCTAGTGCTTATTTCGTTTTCGAACTAGAGTGTGTACCAAATTCCTCCCATTCGTCATGGACTTTCATCTAGCGCATCTATGTGTTGTCTTAAAATTTTCTATAAAGTAGAAGCAACGCCAATGTCATCTGCTAGTACTTATTTCCTTCTCAAACGAGATTGGGTACAAAATTCATCCTATTCCTCGTGGATTTACATCTATCGCATCTATGTGTTGTCTTAAATTATTCTATATTTAGGTACCATAGCCAATGTTTTCTGGTAGATTTTATTTCGTCTTCCAACGGGAGTGTGTACAAAATTCATCCTATTCTTTGTGTTTTTTTCATCTAGCGCATTTATTTGTTGTCCTAAATTATTTTATAGTGAAATACTATAGCCTATGTGCTCTGCTATTGTTCATTTCCCTTCCGAACGAGAATGTGTACAAAATCCCTCCTTTTCCTTGTAGTTTTTCATCTAGCGCATATATTTGTTGTCTTAAATTTTTATATAATAAAGTACCAAAGCCAATGTCCACTTCTATGTTTAAATTCGTTTTCGAACAGAATAAGAGCAAAATTCCTCCTATTCCTCGCGGCTTTCCATCTAGCGCATCCATGTGTTCTCTTGTATTTTTCTATAATGATGTAGCAAATGTAATGTCCTCTGCTAGTTTTTATTACGGTTTCGAACCAGAGCCTGTAGAAATGCCTCCCATTTCTCGTGGTATTCCATCTAGGGCATCTATGTGATATGTCTTTAATTATCCTATAATAAAATACCAAAATGAATATCCTCTGCTATGGTTTCATTCGTTTTCGAATGAGAGTGTGTAAAAAAGTCCGCCTATACCTCACGATATTCCATCTAGCGCATCTTTGTGTTTTCTTAAATTTTTCCATAATTAAGTACCCAAGCCAATGTGCTCTGCTAGCGTTTATTTCGTTTTTGAACTAGAGGGTGTAAAAAATTCCTCCTATTCCTCGTGGTCTTTCATCTAGCGCATCTATGTGTTTTCTTAAATATTTCTATAACAAATAAGCAAGTACGATGTCCTCTGCTAGATTTTATTTCGTTTTCAAACGAGAGTGTGTACAAAATACATCCTATTCCTCGTGAATTGCCATCTAGCGCATCTATGTGTGATGTCTTAAATTATTCTACAATTAAGTACCATAGCCAATTTCCTCTGCTAATTTTTAATTTCGTTTTCCATCGAGAGTGTGTACAAAATTCCTCCTATTCTTCGTGGTTTTTCATTAAGCGCATCCATGTGTTATCTCTTAAATTCTCCTATAATAAAGTACCAAAGTGAATATCCTCTGCTATCGCTTCTTTCGTTTTCGAACGAGGGTGTGTAAAAAAGTCCTCCCATGCCTCACGGTTTTCTATCTAGCGCATCTTTGTGTTGTCTTAAATTTTTCCATAATTAAGTACCAAAGCCAATGTGCTCTGCTAGTGTTTATTTCGTTTTTTAACTAGAGGGTGTAAAAAAGTCCTCCCATTCCTCGTGGTCTTTCATCTAGCGCATCTATGTGTTGTCTTAAATTTTTCTATAAGAAAGAAGCAAAGTCAATGTTTTCTGCTAGTTTTTATTTCCCTTTCAATCGAGAGTGTATACAAAATACCTCCAATATCTCGTGGATTTCCATCTTGCGCTTCAATGTGCTATGTTTTTAATTATTCTATAATTAAGTTCCATAGCCAATGTCTTCTGCTAGTTTTTATTTCATATTCAAACGAGAGTTATACTAAATATCTCCTATTCCTCGTGGATTTCCATCTAGCGCATCTATTTGTTATATCTTAAATTATTCTGCAATTAAGTATAAAAGCCAATGTCATCAACTAGTGTTTATTTCGTTTTCGAAAAAGAGTGTGTAAAAAATTCCTCCTGCTCCTCGTGGATTTTCTTTAAGCGAATCTATGTTTTTTCTTAAATTTTTCTATATTAAAGAAGCAAATCCAACGTATTCTGCTTGCTTTTATTTCGTTTTCAAACGAGAGTGTGTACAAAATACTTCCTATTCTTCGGGGTTTTTCATCTGTCGCATCTATTTGTTGTCTTGAATTTTTCTATAATAAAGTACCAAAGCAAATGTGGTCTGCTAGTGTTTATTTAGTTTTCGAACTAGTGTGTGTTCAAAATAACTCCTATTCCTCGTGATCTCTTACCTGGCGCATCTCTGTCTTCTGTTAAATTTTTCTATAAGAAAGGAGCAAAGCCAAAATATTCTGCTAGAATTTTTTCGTTTCAAATTGAGAGTGTATACAATAAGCCTCCTATTCCTCGTGGATTTTTCCTCTAGCCCATCTATGTGTTATGTCTTAAAATATTCTTTAATTAGGTAGAAAAACCAAAGTCCTCTGCTAGTCTTTATTTCGTTTTCGATCAAGAGTGTACAGAGTTCCTCCTATTCCTCGTTGTTTTTTATCTAGCGCATCTATGCGTTGTCTTAAATTTTTCTATATTAAGGAGGCAAAGCTAATGTTTTCTACTTGCTTTAATTATGTGTTCAAACGAGAGTGTGTACAAAATACCTCTTATTTGTCGTGGTATTTCATCTAGCGCAGCTATGTGTTGTCTTAAATTTTTCTATAATAAATTACCAAAGCCAATGTGCTGTGCTAGTGTCTATATCGTTTTCGAACTAGAGTTTGTGCAAGATTACTTCCATTCCTCGTGTTCTATCATCTATCGCATCTATGTGTTGCCTTAAATTTTTCTATAAGTAAGACACAAAGCCATTGTTTTCTGCTAGTTTTTATTTCGTTTTCAAACGAGAGTGTATACAAAATACCTCTTATTCCTCGTGGAT
Organism: Eudiplozoon nipponicum; assembly: GCA_029291075.1. Lineage (NCBI taxonomy): Eukaryota > Metazoa > Platyhelminthes > Monogenea > Mazocraeidea > Diplozoidae > Eudiplozoon > Eudiplozoon nipponicum. The sequence continues at coordinate 22,881 of JAQBSW010004030.1, forward strand.
TTCCATCAAGCGCATCAATGTGTTATGTTTTACATTATTCTATAATTAAGTACCATAGCCAATGTCTTCTTCTAGATTTTATTTCCTTTTTCGATGAGAGTGTGTACAAAATTCCTCCTATTCTTCGTGGTTTTCCATCTAGCGCATCCATGTGTTCTCTTGTATTTTTCTATAATGATGTAGCAAATGTAATCTCCTCTGCTAGTTTTTATTACGGTTTCGAACCAGAGCCTGTAGAAATGCCTCCCATTTCTCGTGGTATTCCATCTAGGGCATCTATGTGATATGTCTTTAATTCTCCTATAATAAAATACCAAAATGAATATCCTCTGCTATGGTTTAATTCGTTTTCGAATGAGAGTGTGTAAAAAAGTCCTCCTATACCTCACGATTTTCCATCTAGCGCATCTTTGTGTTTTCTTAAATTTTTCCATAATTAAGTACCCAAGCCAATGTGCTCTGCTAGCGTTTATTTCGTTTTTGAACTAGAGGGTGTAAAAAATTCCTCCTATTCCTCGTGGTCTTTCATCTAGCGCATCTATGTGTTTTCTTAAATATTTCTATAACAAATAAGCAAGTACGATGTCCTCTGCTAGATTTTATTTCGTTTTCAAACGAGAATGTGTACAAAATACATCCTATTCCTCGTGAATTTCCATCTAGCGCATCTATGTGTTATGTCTTAAATTATTCTAAAATTAAGTACCATAGCCAATGTGGTCTGCTAGTTTTTATTTCGTTTTCGAAGTAGAGTGTGTACGAAATATCTCCCATCTCTCGTGGTCTCTTACCTGGTGCATCTCTGTGTTCTGCTAAATTTTTCTATAAGAAAGAAGCAAAGCCAAAATATTCTGGTAGAATTTTTTCGTTTCCACTCGAGAGTATATATAATAAGCCTCTTATTCCTCGTGGATTTCCATCTAGCGCATCAATGTGCTATGTTTTAAATTATTCTATAATTAAGTACCATAGCCAATGTCTTCTTCTAGATTTTATTTGCTTTTCAGATGAGAGCGTGTACAAAATTCCTCCTATTCTTCGTGGTTTTTCTCCTAGCGCATCTTTTTGTTATATCTTAAATTATTCTGTAATTAGTTATCAAAGCCAATGTTCTCCACTAATTTTTATTTCGTTTTCAAAATAGATTGTGTAAAAAATTCCTCCTGCTCCGCGTGGATTTTTATCAAAGCATCTATGCGTTGTCTTAATTTTTTCTATATTAAGGTGGCAAAGCCAATGTTTTCTGCTTGCTTTTATTACGTTTTCAAACGAGAGTGTGTACAAAATTCCTCCTATTCTTCGTGGTTTTTCATGTAGCCCATTTACGTTATATGTCTTAAGTTATTCTATAATTAAGTACCAAAGCCAATGACATCTTCTAGTGTTTATTTCGTTTTCCATCGAGAAGATCTACCAAATTAATACTATTCCTCGTGGTTTTCAATCTATCGCAGCTATGTTTTGTCTTAATATTTTCTATAATTTAGTAAGTGCTAAAGCCAATGACATCTTCTAGTGTTTATTTAGATTTCGACCGAGAATGTGTACAAAATTCCTCCGGCTCCTTGTGGATTTTCATCTAGCGCATCTAAATAAAGTTTTAACGTTTTCTATAATAAAGTAGCAAGACCAATGTACTCTGCTAGTTTTTATTTCGTTTCCAACGAGAGTTTGCACAAAATTCATCCTATTCCTCGTGGTTCATTATCTAGCGCATCTATCAGTCATGTCTTAAATTTTTCTATAATTAAGTATGAAAACCAATGTCTTCGGCTATTGTTTATTTCGTTTTCGAAGGAGAATGTTTACAAAATTACTCTTCTTCCATGTGGTTTTCCATCTAGCGCATCTATGTGTTGACTTAAATTTTTCTATAATATTTTACCGAAGCCAATGTCTTCTGCTAGTGTTTATTTCGTTTCCTCATATTCCTCGTGGATTTTCATCTAGCGCATCTATCTGTTGTCTTGTATTTTTTCATAATAAGGTAGCAAACGCAATGTCCTCTGCTAGTGTTTATTTCGTTTTCGAACGAGAGTGTGTACAAAATTCCTCCTATTCTTCGTGGTTTTTCATCTAGCGCATCTATGTGTTGTCTTGTGTTTTTCCATAATATGGTAGCAAAGACAATGTACTCTGCTAGTAATTATTTCGTTTTTGAACGAGAGTGTGTAAGAATTCCTCCTATTCCTCGTGGTTTTTTGTCTAAAGAATCTATGTTTTGTCTTTATTTTTTTGTAATAAGATAGTAAAGACAATGTACTCTGCTAATCTTTCTTTAGTTTTCAAACGAGAATGTGTAAAAATTCCTTCTACTCGTGGTTTTCCATCTAGTGCATCTTGGTGTTATGTTTTACATTATCCTATAGTCAAGTTCCCAAGCCAATATCCTCTGCTAGTGTATATTTCGTTTCCGAACGGGAGTGTGTACAAACTTCCTCCTGCTCCTCGTGCCATTTCATCTAGCCCATCTATATGTTATGTCTTAAATTATTCTATAATTATGTACCAAAGCCAATTCCTCTGCTAGTGGTTATTTCGTTTTCGAACTGAAGCGTGTACAAAACTCTGCCTGCTCCTCGTGGTTTTCCATCTAGCGCATCTATGTGTTTGGTCTGAATTTTCTCCTGCAATTAAGTACCGTAGCCAATGCCCTCTGCTACTGTTTATTTTGTTTTCGATCGGTGATTGTGTACAAAATTATCCTCCTATTCCTCGCGGTTTTCCCTCTATGCGCATCTATGATTTATGTCTTAAATTATCTCTATAATTAAGTGCGACAGCCCATGGTTTCTCCGCTAGGGTTTATTTCGCTTTCGAACGAGAGAGTGTACAAAATTCCTCCTATTCCCTCGTAGTGGTTTTCCCATTTAGCGCATCTGTGTGTTATGTCTTGTATTTTTCTATACTAAAGCAGCAAAGGCAATGTCCTCTGCTTGTGTTTTAATTCTCGCTTTCGAACGAGAGCGTGCAGATAAAGCTCGTCCTATTCCTTGCGAGTTTTCATCTAGAACATCTATGTGTTATGTCTTAAACATTCTCCTATTATTAAGTACCGAAGCCAATGTCCTCTGCTATGTGTTTGTTTACGTTTTCGAACGAGAATGTGTACAGAATGTCCTCCTCTTCCTCGCGGTTTTTCACTCTAGTGCATCTATGTGCTATGTCCTAAATTATTCTACAGTTAATGTACGGAAAGCCATTGCGCATGTGCCATTGTTTATTCCGTTTTCGACACGAGACGTGTGTACAAAATTCCATCCTGCTCCTCGTGGTTTTTCCTCTAGCGCTTCTCCGGGTTATTTCTATCAATTTCTCTACAATTAAGTACCAAAGGCAATGCCGTCTGCTAGTAGTTTGTTTGGTTTTGGAACGAGAGTGTGTACACAATTCCTCCTTTTCCTTCGCAGTTATTCCCTCTAGCGCATCCATGTGCTATGCCTTAAATTTTTCTATAAATTACGCATGATAGCCGAATGCCGTCTGCTAGTGATTATTTAGCGTTTCCGAACTAGAGTGTGTGCAAGATTCCTCCCATTCCTCGTGGTCTTTCCATCTAGCGCATCTATGTGTTTTGTCCTTAATTTTTCTATAAGTAAGTAAGCAAAGCCAATGCCTTCTGCTACCGTTTTTATTTCGGTTTCGAACGAGAGTGCGTACAAAATCTCCTCCTATTCCTCGTGGTTTTCCCTCTAGCGCATTAAAGTGTTATGTCTTAGTTTATTATATAATTAAGATACCATAGCCAATGCCATCTTCCGCTGGATTTTATTTCCGTTTTCGAACGAGTGTGTTGTACAAGATTACTCCCATTCCTCGTGGTTCTGCTCATCTAGCGCATCTATGTGTTATGCCTTGATATTTTTCTATAAGTAAGTCGACAAAGCCAATGTTTGCTGCTAGATGTTTATTTCGTTTTCGAACGACAGTGTGTACACAATATTCCTCCTATTCCTCGAGGTTCTTCTCATCTAGCGCATCAATGTGTTTTGTCTTAAATTATTCTATAATTAAGTACCATAGCCAATGCCGTCTGCTAGATGTTTCTTTCGTTTTCCGATCGAGGGTGTATACAAAATTCCTCCTATTCCTCGTGGTTTTCCCCCTAGCGCATCTACGTGTGTATGTCTTAAATTAGTCTACAATTGAGTACCAAAGCCAATGTCACCTTCTGCGTGTGTTTATTTCGTTTTCCGATCGAGAGGGTGCAGCAAATTCCTCCCATTCCTCGTGGTATTTCCATCTAGCGCACCTATGTGTTGTCTTAAACTTTTCTTTAATTTGGTAAGTACCAATGCCAATGTCCTCTGCTAGTGTTTATTTAGTTTTCGAGACGAGAATGTGTACGAAATTCCTCCTGCTCCTCGTGGATTTTCACTCTAGCGCATCTATGTGCTATGTCCTAAAGTATTTCTATAAGTAATGTAGCGAAGACCAATGTCCATCTGCCAGTTCTTTATTTGGATTTCGAACGAGAGTTTGCACAAAATTCCTCCTATTCCTCGTGGGTTCTTCCTCTGGCGCATCTATGGGTTATGTCTTAAACTGTTCTATAATTAGGTACGAAAGCCAATGCCTTCGGATAGTGTTTATTTCGTTTTCGAACGAGTGTGTGTACACAATTCCTCTTATTCCTCGCGGTTTTCCCTCTAGCGCATCTATGTGTTATGTCTTAAATTATTCTATAATTAATTAAAAAAGCCAATACCATCTTCTCTTGTTTATTTCGTTTTCGAACGAGAGTGTGTACAAAATTCCTCCTATTTCTCGTGGTTTTCCCTCTAGCGCATTTTTGTGTTATGTCTTATATTATTATATAAATAAGTAACAAAGTCAATGCCATCAGCTAGTGCTTATTTAGTTTTCGAACGAGAGTGTGTAAAAATTCCTCCTATTCCTCGTGGGTTTTCGTCTAGCGCATCTATGTTTATGTCTTATTCTTAATAAGTACTAAAGCAATGCTCTGCTATCTTATTTGTTTTCGAACGAGAGTGTGTACAAAATTCCTCCTACTCCTCGTGGTTTTCCATCTAGTGCATCTATGTGTTATGTCTTAAATTGTTCTATAATTAAGTACCAAAGCCAATGTCCTCTGCTAGTGTTTATTTCGTTTTCGAACGAGAGTGTGTACAAAATTCCTCCTATTCCTCGTGGTTTTTCATCTAGCGCATCTATGTGTTGTCTTGTATTTTTCCATAATAAGGTAGCAAAGGAAATGTATTCTGCTAGTCTTTATTTCGTTTTTGAACGAGAGTGTGTAAGAATTCCTCCTATTCCTCGTGGTTTTTCATCTAGCGCATCTATGTGTTGTCTTAATTTTTCTGTAATAAGATAGTAAAGACAAAGTACTCTGCTAGTCTTTCTTTAGTTTTCGAACGAGAATGTGTAAAAAATTCCTTCTTCTCGTGGTTTTCCATCTGGTGCATCTATGGTGTTATGTTTTATCATTACTTAGTACCATAGCCAATATCCTCTGCTAGTGTTTATTTCGTTTCCGAACGGGAGTGTGTACAAACTTCCTCCTGCTCCTCGTGCCTTTTCATCTAGCGCATCTATGTGTTATGTCTTAAATTATTCTATAATTAAGTACCAAAGCCAATGTCCTCTCCCAGTGTTTGTTTAGTTTTGAAACAAGAGTGTGCACGAAATTCCTCCTCTTCCTCGTGGTTTTTCATCTAGCGCGTCTATGTGTTGTCTTAAATTTTTCTATAATTAAGTACCGAAGCCAATGTCCTCTGCCAGTGTTTATTTCGTTTTCGAACGAGAGTGTGTACAAAATTCCTCCTATTCCTCTCTGGTTTTTCATCTAGCGCATCTATGTGTTATATCTTAAATTATTCTATAATTAAGTATCACAGCCAATGTCCTCTGCTAGTGTTTAATTTCGTTTTTGAACGAGAGTGTGTACAAAGCTCCGCTTCCTCCTCCTGGTTTTTCATCCAGCGCATCTATGTATGTTGTCTTAAATTGTTCTATAATTATGTTCAATAGCCAACGTCCTCTTCTAGTGTTTATTTCTTTTTCGAACGCGCGTGTGTACGAAATTCCTCCGATTCCTCGTGATTTTTAATCTAACGCATCTATGTGCTTTATCTTAAATTATTCTATAATTAAGTACCAAAACCAATGTTCTCTGCTAGTGTTTATTTCGTTTTCGAACGAGAGTGTGTACAAAATTACTCCTATTACTGATGGTTTTCCTTCTAGTGTATCTATGTGTTTTCTTAAATATTTCTTTAATTGAGTATCGAAGCCAATGTCCTCTGCTAGTGTTTATTTGGTTTTTGAACGAGAAATTGCACAAAATTGCACCTGTTCCTCGTGCTTTTTCATCTAGCGCATCTATCTGTTATGACTTAAATTGTTTCATAATTAAGCACCAAAGCCAATATCCTCTTCCAGAGCTTTTTTCGTTTTCGAACGAGAGCGGGTACAATATTCCTCCTATTGGTCATGGTTTTCTATCTAGCGCATCTATGTTGTGTCTTAAATTTTTCTATAATTAAGTACTAAATCCAATGTCCTCGGCTAATGTTTATTTAGTTTTCGATCGAGTGTGTGTACAAAATTCCTCCTATTACTGGTGGTTTTCCTTCTAGTGTATCTATGTGTTGTCCTATATGTTTCCTTAATTAAGTCCCGAAGCCAATGTCCTCAGCTAGTGTTTATTTCGTTTTCGAACGAGAGATTGTACAAAATTCCTCCTATTCCTTGTGGTTTTTCATCTAGCGCATATATGCTTTATGTCCTAATTGTTCTATAATAAAGTAATAAATCCAATATCTTCTGCTAGTATTTATTTCGTTTTTGAACGAGAGTGCGTACAAATTTCTCCTATTCCAAGTGTTTTTTCATCTAGCGCATCTATATGTTATGTAATAAATAATTCCATAATTAAGCACTAAAGCCAATATCTTGTGCCAATGTGTATTTCTTTTTCGAGCGAGATTGGGTTCAAAATTCCTGGTATTCCTCGTGGTTTCCATTTAGAGCGTCAATGTTTTGTCTTAAATTTTTGTATAATTAAGTACCAAAGCCGATGTCCTCTGCTAGATTTTATTTCGTTTTCGATCGAGAGCGTGTACAAAATTCCTCTTATTCCTCGTGGTCATCCACTTAACGCAATTTTGTGTTGTCTTACATTTTTATATATTTAAGTACCGAAGCCAATGTTGTCTGCTGGTATTTATTTCGTTATCGAACGAGAATGTGTACAAAATTTGTCGTATGCCTCGTGGTTATTCATCTAGCGCATTTATGTTTTATATCTTAAATAGTTCTATAATAAAGTACTAAATCCAATGTTCTCTGTTAATATTTATTTCGTTTTCAAATTAGAGTGTGTATGAAGTTCCTCTTATTCCTCGTGGTTTTTCAACTAGCGCATCTATATTTTACGTCTTCAATTGTTCCATAATTAAGCATCAAAGCCAATATCCTATGCCAGTGTTTATTTCCTTTTCGAAAGTAAGTGGGTACAAAATTCACCCTATTCTTCGTGGTTTTCCATCTAGCGCACCTACGCGTTGTCTTAAATTTTTCCATAATTAGGTACCAAAGCCAATGTAATCTGCTAGTGTTTATTGCTTTTTCAAAAGACAGTGTGTAAAAAATTCTACCTATACCTCGTGGTTTTTATCTAGCGCATATATGTGTTATGTCTTAAATTGCTCTATAATTATGTACCAAAGCCATTGTCCTCTGCTAATGTTTATTTTGTTTTCGAACGACAGTGTGTACAAAATTCCTCCTATTTCTCGTGGTTTTCCATATAGCGCATCTATGTGTTTTCTTAAATTTTCCCATAATTAAGTACCAAAGCTAATGTATTCTGCTAGTGTTTATTTGGTTTTCGAACTAGAGTTTGTAGAAAATTCCCCCAATACCTCGAAGTTACTCACCTAACGCATTTATGTTTTCTGTCTTAAATTCTTCTACAATTACGTACGAAAGTGCATACAAAATTCCTTCTATTCCTCGAGGTTATTCATCCAGCGCATCTATGTGCTATGTCTTAAATTGTTCCGAAATTAAACACCAAAGCCAATATCCTCTTCAAGTGTTTTTTTTGTTTTCGAACGAGAGTGGGTTCAAAATTACCCGTATTCCTCGTGGTTTTCCATCTAGCGCATCTATTCTTTGTCCTAAACTTTACTATAAATAAGTAACAAAGCCAATCTCGTCTGTTAGTGTTTATTTAATTTTCGAACGAGATTGTGTAAAAAATTCCTCCTATTCCTCGTGGTTTTTTGTCCAGCGCTTCTATTTGTTGTCTTAAATTTTTCTATAATTAAGTACGAAAGCCAATGTCCGCCGCTAATTTTTATTTTGTTTTCGAACAAGAGTGTGTACAAAATTCCTCCTTTTCCTCGTGGTTTTCATCCTGACGCATCTATGTCTTGTCTTAATTTTTTCTATAATTAAGTACTAACGTCAATGTCCTCTGGTAGTGATTATTTCGTTTTCAAACCAGCCAGTGTCCTATCGTATACTTTTCAATTATTAAATAAGGGAGCCAATCTCCTCTGCTAGTGTTTATTTCTTTTTCGAACTAGAGTTTGTAGAAATTTCCCCCTATACCTCGAGGTTACTCATCTAACGCATTTATGGTTTCTGTCTTAAATTCTTCTACAATTACGTACGAAAGTATATACAAAATTCCTCCTATTCCTCGAGGTTATTCATCCAGCGCATCTATGTGCTATGTCTTAAATTGTTCCGAAATTAAACACCAAAGCCAATATCCTCTTCAAGTGTTTTTTACGTTTTCGAGCGAGAGTGGGTACAAAATTCCTCGTATTCCTCGTGGTTTTCCATCTAGCGCATCTATTCTTTGTCCTAAACCTTTCTATAATTAAGTAACAAAGCCAATCTCCGCTGCAATTGTTTTTTTAACGACATTGTGTACAAAATTCCTCCTATTCCTCGTGGTTTTCAACCTAACGCATCTATGTCTTGTCTTAAATTTTTTTCTATATTGAGGGACCAACGTCAATCTCCTCTGCTAGTGTTTACGTCTTTTTCGAACGAGATTGTGTACAAAATTCCTCCTATTCCTCGTGGTTTTGCACCTAGCGCATCTATGTGTTATATGTTAAATTGTTCCATAATTAAGCACCAAAGCCAATATCATATGCTATTGTTTATTAGGTTTTCAAAAGAGAGTGGGTACAGAATTCCTCCTATTCATCTTGGTTTACCATCTAGCGCATTTATATGTTGTCTTAAATATTTCTATAATTAAGTACCAAAGACAATGTCATCTGCTAGATTTTCATTTCGTTCTCGAAAGATAATGTGTACAAAATTCCTCTTATTCCTCGTGGTATATCATCTAGGGCATCTATGTGTTATATCTCAAATTGTTCTATAATTTAGTACCAAATCCAATGTATTCTGCTGGAATTTATTTCCTTTTCGAACGAGAGTGTATTAAACATTCCTCCTATTCCTCGTGCTTATTCATCTAGTGCATCTATGTGTAGTCCTAAATGTTTCTTTTATTAAGTATCGCAGTCAATGTCCTTTCGTAATGTTTATTTCGTACTCATACGAGAGTGTGACAAAATTCTTCCTATTCCTCGTGGTGTTTCATCTAGCGCATCTCAGTTTTGTCTTAAATTGTTCTATAATAAAGTATTAAATCCAATGACATCTGCTAATGTTCATGTCGTTTTCGAAAGAGAGTGTGTACAAAATTCCTTTTATTCCTCTCCGTGTTCCATCTAGCGTATCTATGTGTTATGTCATAAATAGTTCTATAATGATTTACTAAGGCCAATGACCTCTGCTAGTATTTATTTAGTTTTCGAACGAGAGTGTGTAAAAATTCTACCTTTTCCTTGTGGTTTTTCATCTAGCGCACCTATGTGTTCTGTCTTAAATTGTTCTATAATAAAGTTCTAAAACCAATGTCATCTGCTAGAGTTCCTTTCCTTGTCGAGCGAGAATGTGTACAGAGTTCCTCCTATTCCTCGTGGCATTTCGTCTAGAACATCTATGAGTTATGATTGTAACAGTTCAATATATAAGTACCAAAGACAATGCCCTCTGCTAAAGTTTATTTCGTTTTCGAAGGAGAGTGGGTACAAAATTCCTCCTATTCCTCGTGCTTTCTCATCAGCGCATCTATGTGTTATGTCTTAAATTGTTCTACAATTAAGTACCCAAGCCAATGTCATTTTCTAATGTTTATTTAGTTTTCCAACGGGAGTGTGTACAATGCTCGTCCTACTCCTCGTGGCATTTCGTCTAGCGCATCTATGTTATGACTTTAATTGTTCCATAATTAAATACCAAAGCCATATACTCTCCCAGGGTTTATTTCGTTCTCAAACGAGTGTGTGTACAGAGTTTCTCCTGATCCTCGTGGTTTTGCATCTAGCGCATCTATGTGTTGTCTCAAATTTTTCAATATTTAAGTTCCAAAGCCAATCTTCTCTGCCAGTGTTTATTTCGTTTTCTTACGAGAAATTGCACCAAATTCCTCCTGTTCCTCGTGGCTTTTGTCTAGCACATCTATGAGTTATGTCTCAAATTTTTCTATGATTTAGTACAAAATCCAATGTATTCTGCTAGTGTTTATTTCGTTTTCGTACAAAAGTGTATACAAAATTCCTCTTAAACCTCGAGGTTATTCATCCAGCGCTTCTATGTGCTATGTCTTAAATTGTTCCGTAATTAAACACCAAAGCCAATATCCTCTTCAAGTGCATTTTTCGTTTTCGATCGAGAGTGGGTTCAAAATTCCTCTTATTCCTCGTGGTTTTACATCTAGCGCATCTATTCCTTGTCCTAAACTTTTCTATAATTAAGTAACAAAGCCAATCTCCGCTTCTATTGTTTATTTTTTTCGAACGACATTGTGTACAAAATTCCTCCAATTCCTCGTAGTCTTTCGTCCAGCGCATCTATGTATTTTCTTAAATTTTTTTACAATTAAGTACCAATGCCAATGTCCTCCGCTAGATTTTTTTTGTTTTCGAACGAGACTCTGTACAAAATTCCTCCTATTCCTCTTGGTGTTCCACCTAACTCTATGTGTTTTCTTATTGTTTTCTATAATTAAGAACCAAGGTCAATGTCCTCTGCTAGTTATTAATTATTTTTCGAACCAGAGGATGTACAAAATTCTTCGTATTCCTCGTGGTTTTCCATCTAGCGAATCTATTTCTTGTCCTATACTTTTCTATAATTAAGTAACAAAGCCAATCTCATCTGCTAGTGCTTAATACTTTTTCGAACGAGTTTGTGTACAAAATTCCTCCTATTCCTCGTGGTTTTGCATCTAGCGCATCTATTTGTTGTCTTAAATTTTTCTATATTTTAGTAGCAAATCCAATGTCCCCTGCTAGTGTTTATTTCGTTTTCGAACGAGAAATGGTACAAAATTTCTCCAGTTCCTCGTGGTTTTTCATCTAGTGCATCTATGTGTTCTGTCTCAAATTGTTCTATGATTAAGTACAAAATCCAATGTATTCTGCTAGTGTTCATTTCGTTTACGAACGAGAGTGTGTACAAAATTCCTCCTATTCCTCGTGGTTTTTCATCTAGCACATCTATGTGCTATGTCTTAAATTGTTCCATAATTAAACACCAAAGCCAATATCCTCTTCAGGTGCCCTTTTCGTTTTTGAACGAGAGTGGGTTCAAAATTTCTCGTATTCTTCGTGGTTTTCCATCTAGCGCATCTATTTCCTGTCCTAAATTTTCAATAATTAAGTGTTAAACCCAATGTCCTCTGCTTGTATCTATTTCGTATTCGAACGAGATGTGTACAAAATTCCTCCTATTTCTCGTGGTTTTCCTTCAAGCTTATCTATGTGTTGTCTTAAATGTTTATTTAATTATGTACCGCAGTCAATGTCCTCTAGTCGTGTTTATTTTGTTTTCGAAGGAGAGGTTAAACAAAATTCCTCGTTTTTACCGTGGTTTTTATCTAGCGCATTTATGTGTTATGACTTAATTTGTTCTTAAATAAAGTACCAAATCCAACGTCCTCGGTTAATTTTTATTTCGCTTTCGAAAGAGAGTGGGTACAGTATTCCTCCTATTCCTCGTGGTTTTTCATCTTGCACATCTATGTGTTATATCTTAAATTGTTCTACAATTAAGTACCTAAGCCAATGTCATTTTCTAATGTTTATTTAGTTTTCGAACGAGACTGTGTACAATGCTCGTCCTACTCCTCGTGGCATTTCGTCTAGCGCATCTGTGTTACGACTTTAATTGTTCCATAATTAAATACCAAAGCCATATACTCTCCCAGTGTTTATTTCGTGCTCGAGCGAGTGTGTGTACAAAATATCTCCTGATCCTCGTGGTTTTGCATCTAGCGCATCTATCTGTTGTCTCAAATTTTCAATATTTAAGTTCCAAAGCCAATATTCTCTGCCAGTGTTTATTTCGTTTTCGAACGAGAGTGTGTACAAAAATTCCTCCTATTCCTCGTGGTCTTTCCTTCAGCGCATCTATGTGTTGTCTTATATTTTTCTATAATTAAGTACCAAAGCCAATGTCCTCTGCTAGATTTTATTTCGTTTTCGAACGAGAGTGTGTACAAAATTCCTCCTATTCCTCTTGGTTTTCCATCTAGCGCATCTATATGTTGTCTTAAATTTTTCAAAAATTAAATAACAAAGACAATGTCATCTGCTAGTTTTCATTTCGTTTTCGTGAGAGAGTGTGTAGGAAATTCCTCTTATTCCCCGTGGTTTTTCATCTAGCGCATCTGTGTGTTATGTCTTAAAATGTTCTATAATAATGTACTAAAGCCAATGTCCTCTGCTAGTGTTTATTACGTTTTCGGACGATTTTGTGTACAAAATATATCCCATTACCCGTCGTTTTTCATCTAGTGCATATGTGTGTTATGTCTTAAATTTTTCTCTAATAAAGTACTAAAGGCAATGTCTTCTGCTAAGTTTATTTTGTTTTAGAAGGAAAGTGTATACAAAATTCCTCCTATTCCTCGTGCTTTTTCATCTACCGCATCTATGTGTCACGTCTTAAATTGTTCCATCATTAATTACAATAGCCAATATCCTCTGTCAGAATTTATTTCGTTTCGAACGAGAGTCTGTAAAAAATATCTCCTATTCCTCATCGATTTTCCTCTACGCATTTATACGTTCGTCTTAAAAAGTTCTTTAATTCAGTAACAAAGCCAATGTTCTCTGCTAATGTTTATTTCGTTTTCGATCGAGAGTGTGTACAAAATTCCTTTTATTCCTCGTTGTTTTATTATTCAGCGCATCTATGAGTTTCCATAAACTTTTCTATAATTAAGTACCAAACCAATGTCCTCGGCTAGAATTTATTTCGTTTTCGAACGAGAGTGTGAACAAAATTCCTCTTATTACTCCTGGTTTTCCATCTAGCGCAACAATGTTTTGTCTTTAACATTTCTATAATTAAGTACCAAGGCCAATCTCCTCTGCTTCTTTTTATTTCGTTTTCGAACGACAGTGTGTACAAAATTCCACGTATTCCTCGTGCTTTTTCATCCAGCGCATTTATGTGTTATGTCTTAAATTGTTCTATAACCATTTACTAATCCAATGTCCTCCTCCAGCGCTTTTCTCGTTTTCGAACGAGAGTGCGGTCAATATTCCTCATATTGGTCAGGGTTTTCTATCTAACGCATCTATCTGTTGTCTTAAATTTTTCTAAAATTAAGTTCAAACCCAATGTCCTCTGCTAGATTTTATTTCGTTTTCGAAAGACACTGTTTAGAAAATTCTTCTTTTCCTCGTGGTTTTACATCTAGCGCATTTATGTGTTATGTATTAAATTTTGCTAAAGTAAAGTTCTAAATCCAATGTCCTCTGCCAGTGTTTATTTCGTTTTCGAAAGAGAGTGGTTACAAAATTCCTCCTATTCCTCTTGATTTTCCATCTAGCGCATCTATAAGTTGTCTTAAATTTTTCGAAAATTAAGTAACAAAGACAATGTCATCTGCTAGTTTTCATTTCGTTTTCGTGAGAGAGTGTGTAGGAAATTCCTCTTATTCCCCGTGGTTTTTCATCTAGCCCATCTATGTGTTATGTCTTAAAATGTTCTATAATAATGTACTAACGCCAATGTCCTCTGCTAGTGTTTATTTCGTCTTCGAACGAGAGTGTGTACAAAATTCCTCGTATTCCTCGTGCGCTCTCATCTTCTTCATCTATGTCTATTGTCTTAAATATTTCTATAATTAAGTTCCAAATTCAATTTCCTCTGCTAGATTTTATTTCGTTCTCGAAGGAGACTGTGTAAAAAATTCTTCCTTTTCCTCGTGGTTTTTCATCTAGCGCATTTATGTGTTATGTATTAAATTTTGCTAAAATAAAGTACTAAATCCAATGTCCTCTGCCAGTGTTTATTTCGTTTTCGAAGGAGAGTGGGTACAAAATTCCTCCTATTCCTCTTGGTTTTCCATCTAGCGCATCTATATGTTGTCTTAAATTTTTCAAAAATTAAATAACAAAGACAATGTCATCTGCTAGTTTTCATTTCGTTTTCGTGATAGAGTGTGTAGGAAATTCCTCTTATTCGCCGTGGTTTTTCATCTAGCGCATCTGTGTGTTATGTCTTAAAATGTTCTATAATAATGTACTAAAGCCAATGTCCTCTGCTAGTGTTTATTTCTTTTTCGAACGAGAGTGTGTACAGAATTCCACATTTTCCTCGCGGTTTTTCATCTAGCGTATCTATTTGTTTTGTTTTAATTTTTTCTATTATAAAGTACTAACACCAATGTCCTCTGCTAGTGTTTATTACGTTTTCGGACGATTTTGTGTACAAAATATATCCCATTACCCGTCGTTTTTCATCTAGCGCATATATGTGTTATGTCTTAAGTTATTCTATAATTAAGTACCGAATCCAATGTCCTCTGCTAGTGTATGTCTAATTTTCGAACGAGAATGTGTTCAAAGTTCATCCTATTCCTCGTGGCATTTCGTCTAGCGCATCTATGTTTTATGATTTCAATATTTCCATAATCAAGTCCTAAAGCAATGTACACTATTTGTGTTATTTTAGTTTTCCAACGAGAATGTGTATAAAATTCCTCCTATTCTATCTGTTTTCTTAATTTTTTTCACTATTTAATTACTAAAGCCAATGTCCTCGTCTAGTGTGTATTTCGTTTTCGAACGAGAGTGTGTACAAAAATCCTCCTATTCCTCGTGGGTTTTCGTCTAGCGCATCTATGTTATGTCTTCTGCTAGTGTTTATCTAATTTTCGAACGATAGTGTGTACAAATTTCGTACTATTCCCCGTGGCATTCAGTCTAGCGCATCTATGTTTTATGATTTCAATATTTCCATAATCAGGTCCTAAACCAATGTACACTGTTTGTTTTTTTAGTATTCCAACGAGAATATATACAAAATTCCTCCTACTCTATCTGTTTTCTTAATTTTTTCTCTATTTAAGTGCTAAAGCCAATGTCCTCTTCTAGTGTTTATTTCGTTTTCGAAGGAGAGTGGGTACAAAATTCCTCCTATTCCTCTTGGTTTTCCATCTAGCGCATCTATATGTTGTCTTAAATTTTTCAAAAATTAAATAACAAAGACAATGTGATCTGCTAGTTTTCATTTCGTTTTCGTGAGAGAGTGTGTAGGAAATTCCTCTTATTCCCCGTGGTTTTTCATCTAGCGCATCTGTGTGTTATGTCTTAAAATGTTCTATAATAATGTACTAAAGCCAATGTCCTCTGCTAGTGTTTATTTCTTTTTCGAACGAGAGTGTGTACAGAATTCCACATTTTCCTCGCGGTTTTTTATCTAGCGTATCTATTTGTTTTGTCTTAATTTTTTCTATTATAAAATACTAACACCAATGTCCTCTGCTAGTGTTTATTACGTTTTCGGACGATTTTGTGTACAAAATATATCCCATTACCCGTCGTTTTTCATCTAGTGCATATGTGTGTTATGTCTTAAATCTTTCTCTAATAAAGTACTAAAGGCAATGTCTTCTGCTAAGTTTATTTTGTTTTAGAAGGAAAGTGTATACAAAATTCCTCCTATTCCTCGTGCTTTTTCATCTACCGCATCTATGTGTCACGTCTTAAATTGTTCCATCATTAATTACAATAGCCAATATCCTCTGTCAGAATTTATTTCGTTTCGAACGAGAGTCTGTAAAAAATATCTCCTATTCCTCATCGATTTTCCTCTACGCATTTATACGTTCGTCTTAAAAAGTTCTTTAATTCAGTAACAAAGCCAATGTTCTCTGCTAATGTTTATTTCGTTTTCGATCGAGAGTGTGTACAAAATTCCTTTTATTCCTCGTCGTTTTATTATTCAGCGCATCTATGTGTTTCCATAAACTTTTCTATAATTAAGTACCAAACCAATGTCCTCGGCTAGAATTTATTTCGTTTTCGAACGAGAGTGTGTACAAAATTCCTCTTATTACTCCTGGTTTTCCATCTAGCGCAACAATGTTTTGTCTTTAACATTTCTATAATTAAGTACCAAGGCCAATCTCCTCTGCTTCTTTTTATTTCGTTTTCGAACGACAGTGTGTACAAAATTCCACGTATTCCTCGTGCTTTTTCATCCAGCGCATTTATGTGTTATGTCTTAAATTGTTCTATAACCATTTACTAATCCAATGTCCTCCTCCAGCGCTTTTCTCGTTTTCGAACGAGAGTGCGGTCAATATTCCTCATATTGGTCAGGGTTTTCTATCTAACGCATCTATCTGTTGTCTTAAATTTTTCTAAAATTAAGTTCAAACCCAATGTCCTCTGCTAGATTTTATTTCGTTTTCGAAAGACACTGTTTAGAAAATTCTTCTTTTCCTCGTGGTTTTACATCTAGCGCATTTATGTGTTATGTATTAAATTTTGCTAAAGTAAAGTTCTAAATCCAATGTCCTCTGCCAGTGTTTATTTCGTTTTCGAAAGAGAGTGGTTACAAAATTCCTCCTATTCCTCTTGATTTTCCATCTAGCGCATCTATAAGTTGTCTTAAATTTTTCGAAAATTAAGTAACAATGAGAATGTCATCTGCTAGTTTTCATTTCGTTTTCGTGAGAGAGTGTGTAGGAAATTCCTCTTATTCCCCGTGGTTTTTCATCTAGCCCATCTATGTGTTATGTCTTAAAATGTTCTATAATAATGTACTAACGCCAATGTCCTCTGCTAGTGTTTATTTCGTCTTCGAACGAGAGTGTGTACAAAATTCCTCGTATTCCTCGTGCGCTCTCATCTTCTTCATCTATGTCTATTGTCTTAAATATTTCTATAATTAAGTTCCAAATTCAATTTCCTCTGCTAGATTTTATTTCGTTCTCGAAGGAGACTGTGTAAAAAATTCTTCCTTTTCCTCGTGGTTTTTCATCTAGCGCATTTATGTGTTATGTATTAAATTTTGCTAAAATAAAGTACTAAATCCAATGTCCTCTGCCAGTGTTTATTTCGTTTTCGAAGGAGAGTGGGTACAAAATTCCTCCTATTCCTCTTGGTTTTCCATCTAGCGCATCTATATGTTGTCTTAAATTTTTCAAAAATTAAATAACAAAGACAATGTCATCTGCTAGTTTTCATTTCGTTTTCGTGGTAGAGTGTGTAGGAAATTCCTCTTATTCGCCGTGGTTTTTCATCTAGCGCATCTGTGTGTTATGTCTTAAAATGTTCTATAATAATGTACTAAAGCCAATGTCCTCTGCTAGTGTTTATTTCTTTTTCGAACGAGAGTGTGTACAGAATTCCACATTTTCCTCGCGGTTTTTTATCTAGCGTATCTATTTGTTTTGTCTTAATTTTTTCTATTATAAAGTACTAACACCAATGTCCTCTGCTAGTGTTTATTACGTTTTCGGACGATTTTGTGTACAAAATATATCCCATTACCCGTCGTTTTTCATCTAGCGCATATATGTGTTATGTCTTAAGTTATTCTATAATTAAGTACCGAATCCAATGTCCTCTGCTAGTGTATGTCTAATTTTCGAACGAGAATGTGTTCAAAGTTCATCCTATTCCTCGTGGCATTTCGTCTAGCGCATCTATGTTTTATGATTTCAATATTTCCATAATCAAGTCCTAAAGCAATGTACACTATTTGTGTTATTTTAGTTTTCCAACGAGAATGTGTATAAAATTCCTCCTATTCTATCTGTTTTCTTAATTTTTTTCTCTATTTAATTACTAAAGCCAATGTCCTCGTCTAGTGTGTATTTCGTTTTCGAACGAGAGTGTGTACAAAAATCCTCCTATTCCTCGTGGGTTTTCGTCTAGCGCATCTATGTTATGTCTTCTGCTAGTGTTTATCTAATTTTCGAACGATAGTGTGTACAAATTTCGTACTATTCCCCGTGGCATTCAGTCTAGCGCATCTATGTTTTATGATTTCAATATTTCCATAATCAGGTCCTAAACCAATGTACACTGTTTGTTTTTTTAGTTTTCCAACGAGAATATATACAAAATTCCTCCTATTCTATCTGTTTTCTTAATTTTTTCTCTATTTAAGTGCTAAAGCCAATGTCCTCTTCTAGTGTTTATTTCGTTTTCGAAGGAGAGTGGGTACAAAATTCCTCCTATTCCTCTTGGTTTTCCATCTAGCGCATCTATATGTTGTCTTAAATTTTTCGAAAATTAAGTAACAAAGACAATGTCATCTGCTAGTTTTCATTTCGTTTTCGTGAGAGAGTGTGTAGGAAATTCCTCTTATTCCCCGTGGTTTTTCATCTAGCGCATCTGTGTGTTATGTCTTAAAATGTTCTATAATAATGTACTAAAGCCAATGTCCTCTGCTAGTGTTTATTTCTTTTTCGAACGAGAGTGTGTACAGAATTCCACATTTTCCTCGCGGTTTTTCATCTAGCGTATCTATTTGTTTTGTCTTAAATTGTTCTATTATAAAGTACTAACACCAATGTCCTCTGCTAGTGTTTATTACGTTTTCGGACGATTTTGTGTACAAAATATATCCCATTACCCGTCGTTTTTCATCTAGCGCATATATGTGTTATGTCTTAAATTGTTCTATAATTAAGTACCGAATCCAATGTCCTCTGCTAGTGTATATCTAATTTTCGAACGAGAGTGTGTACAAAGTTCGTCCTATTCCTCGTGGCATTTCGTCTAGCGCATCTATGTGTTATGATTTCAATATTTCCATAATGAAGTCCTAAACCAATGTACACTGTTTGTGTTTTTTTGGTTTTCCAACGAGAATGTGTACAAAATTCTTCCTTTTCTATCTATTTTCTTAAATTTTTCTCTATTTAAGTGCTAAAGCCAATGTCCTCGTCTAGTGTGTATTTCGTTTTCGAACGAGAGTGTGTACAAAAATCCTCCTATTCCTCGTGGGTTTTCGTCTAGCGCATCTATGTTATGTCCTCTGCTATTTTTTATCTAATTCTCGAACGATAGTGTGTACAAAGTTCGTACTATGCCTCGTGGCATTTAATATAGCGCATCTATGTGTTTTGATTTCAATATTTCCATAATCAAGTCATAGACCAATGTACACTGGTTCTGTTTTTTTCGTTTTCCAACGAGAATGTGTACAAAATTCCTCCTATTCTATCTGTTTTCTTAATTTTTTCTCTATTTAAGTGCTAAAGCCAATGTCTTCTTCTAGTGTTTATTTCGTTTTCGAACGAGAGTGTGTACAAAAATCCTCCTTTTCCTCGTGGGTTTTCCTCTAGCGCATCTATGTGTCATGTCTCAAATTGTTCCATAATTAAGCAACTAATTCAATATCCGCTGCCAGTGTTTATTTCGTTTTTGAACAAGAATGGGTAAAAAATTTCCCCTATTCCTCCTGCTTTTCCATCTACCGAATCTATTTCTTTTCCTAAACTTTTTTATAATTACGTATCAAAGCCAATCTCTTCTGCTAGTGTTTATTTCGTCTTCGAACGAGAGTGTGTACAAAATTCCTCGTATCCCTCGTGCGCTCTCATCTAGCGCACCTATGTCTTATATCTTAAATTTTTCTATAATTAAGTTCCAAATCCAATGTCCTCTTGTAGATTTTATTTCGTTCTCGAACGAGTCTGCGTAAACAATTCCTCCTTTTCCTCGTGGTTTATCATCTAGCGCATTTATGTGTTATTTATTAAATTTTGCTAAAATAAAATACTAAATCCAATGTCCTCTGCCAGTGTTTATTTCGTTTTCGAAGGAGAGTGGGTAAAAAATTCCTCCTATTCCCCTTGGTTTTCCATCTAGCACATCTATACGTTGTCTTAAATTATTCGCAAATTAAGTAACAATGACAATGTCATCTGCTAGTTTTCATTTCGTTTTCGTGAGAGAGTGTGTAGGAAATTCCTCTTATTCCCCGTGGTTTTTCATCTAGCGCATCTATGTGTTATGTCTTAAAATGTTCTATAGTAATGTACTAAAACCAATGTCCTCTGCTAGTGTTTATTTCTTTTTCGAACGAGAGAGTGTACAGAATTCCACATTGTCCACGCGGTTTTTCATCTAGCGTATCTATTTGTTTTGTCCTAAATTGTTCTATTATAAAGTTCTAACACCAATGTCCTCTGCTAGTGTTTATTACGTTTTCGGACGATTTTGTGTACAGAATATATCCCATTACCTTGTCGTTTTTCACCTAGCGCATATATGTGTTATGTCTTAAATTGTTCTATTATTAAGTACCGAATCCAATGTCCTCTGCTAGTGTATATCTAATTTTCGAACGAGACTTTGTACAAAGTTCGTCCTATTCCTCGTGGCATTTCGTCTAGCGCATCTATGTGTTATGACTTCAATATTTCTATAATGAAGTCCTAAACCAATGTACACTGTTTGTGTTTTTTTGGTTTTCCAACGAGAATGTTTACAAAATTCTTCCTTTTCTATCTATTTTCTTAAATTTTTCTCTATTTAAGTGCTAAAGCCAATGTCCTCTTCTAGTATGTATTTCGTTTTCGAACGAGAGTGTGTACAAAAATCCTCCTATTCCTCGTGGGTTTTCGTCTAGCGCATCTATGTTATGTCCTCTGCTATTTTTTATCTAATTCTCGAACGATAGTGTGTACAAAGTTCGTACTATGCCTCGTGGCATTTAATATAGCGCATCTATGTGTTTTGATTTCAATATTTCCATAATCAAGTCATAGACCAATGTACACTGGTTCTGTTTTTTTCGTTTTCCAACGAGAATGTGTACAAAATTCCTCCTATTCTATCTGTTTTCTTAATTTTTTCTCTATTTAAGTGCTAAAGCCAATGTCTTCTTCTAGTGTTTATTTCGTTTTCGAACGAGAGTGTGTACAAAAATCCTCCTTTTCCTCGTGGGTTTTCCTCTAGCGCATCTATGTGTCATGTCTCAAATTGTTCCATAATTAAGCAACTAATTCAATATCCGCTGCCAGTGTTTATTTCGTTTTTGAACAAGAATGGGTAAAAAATTTCCCCTATTCCTCCTGCTTTTCCATCTACCGAATCTATTTCTTTTCCTAAACTTTTTTATAATTACGTATCAAAGCCAATCTCTTCTGCTAGTGTTTATTTCGTCTTCGAACGAGAGTGTGTACAAAATTCCTCGTGTCCCTCGTGCGCTCTCATCTAGCGCACCTATGTCTTATATCTTAAATTTTTCTATAATTAAGTTCCAAATCCAATGTCCTCTTGTAGATTTTATTTCGTTCTCGAACGAGTCTGCGTAAACAATTCCTCCTTTTCCTCGTGGTTTATCATCTAGCGCATTTATGTGTTATTTATTAAATTTTGCTAAAATAAAATACTAAATCCAATGTCCTCTGCCAGTGTTTATTTCGTTTTCGAAGGAGAGTGGGTAAAAAATTCCTCCTATTCCCCTTGGTTTTCCATCTAGCACATCTATACGTTGTCTTAAATTATTCGCAAATTAAGTAACAATGACAATGTCATCTGCTAGTTTTCATTTCGTTTTCGTGAGAGAGTGTGTAGGAAATTCCTCTTATTCCCCGTGGTTTTTCATCTAGTGCATCTATGTGTTATGTCTTAAATGATCTATAGCAATGTACTAAAACCAATGTCCTCTGCTAGTGTTTATTTCTTTTGCGAACGAGAGTGTGTACAGAATTCCACATTTTCCTCGCGGTTTTTCATCTAGCGTATCTGTTTGTTTTGTCTTAAATTGTTCTATTATAAAGTACTAACATCAATGTCCTCTGCTAGTGTTTATTACGTTTTCGGTCGATTTTGTGTACAAAATATATCCCATTACCCGTCCTTTTTCACCTAGCGCATATATGTGTTATGTCTTAAATTGTTCTATAATTAAGTACCGAATCCAATGTCCTCTGGTAGTGTATATCTAATTTTCGAACGAGAGTTTGTACAAAGTTCGTTCTATTCCTCGTGGCATTTCCTCTAGCGCATCTATGTGTTATGACTCCAATATTTCCATAATCAAGTATTAAACCAATGTACACTGTTCGTGTTTATTTAGTTTTCCAACGAGAATTTGCACAGAATTCCTCCTATTCTATCTGTTTACTTAATTTTTTCTCTATTTAAGTGCTGAAGCCAATGTCCTCTTCTAGTATGTGTTTCGTTTTCGAACGAGAGTGTGTACAAAAATACTTCTATTTCTCGTGGGTTTTCGTCTAGCGCATCTATGTTATGTCCTCTGCTATTGTTTAACTAATTTTCGAACGATAGTGTGTACAAAGTTCGTACTATTCTTCTTGGCATTTAATCTAGCGCATCTATGTGTTATGATTTCAATATTTCATTAATCAAGTCCTAAACCAATGTACACTGTTTGTTTTTTTTAGTTTTCCAACCAGAATGTGTACGAAATTCCTCCTATTTTATCTGTTTTCTTAATTTTTTCTCTATTTAAGTGCTAAAGCCAATGTCCTCTTCTAGTGTTTATTTCGTTTTTGAACGAGAGTGTGTACAAAAATCCTCCTATTCCTCGTGGGTTTTCGTCTAGCGCAACTATGTGTTATGTCTTAAATTGTTCCATAATTAAGCACCTAATCCAATATCCGTTGCCAGTGTTTATTTCGTTTTCAAACGAGAGTGTGTACAAAATTGCTGCCATTCCGCGAAGCTTTTCATCTAGTGCATCTATGTGTTATGCCTCAAATTGTTCCATAATTAAGCACTTAATCCAATATCCGCTGCCAGTGTTTATTTCGTTTTTGAACGAGAATGTGTTAAAAATTCCCCCTATTCCTTCTTGTTTTCCATCAAGCGCATCTATTTTTTTCCTAAACTTTTTTTATAATTACTTACCAAAGCCAATCTCCTCTGCTAGTTTTTATTTCGTCTTCGTACGAGAGTGTGTACAAAATTCCTCGTATTCCTCGTGCGCTCTCATCTAGCGCATCTATGTCTTATGTCTTAAATTTTGCTAAAATTAAGTTCCAAATCCAATGTCCTCTTCTAGATTTTATTTCGTTCTCGAACGAGTCTGCGTAAAAAATTCCTCCTTTTCCTCGTGGTTTTTCATCTAGCGCATTTATGTTATGTATTAAATTTTGCTTAAAGTAAGTACTAAATCCAATGTCCTCTGCCAGTGTTTATTTCGTTTTCGAAAGAGTGTGGGTACAAATTTCCTCTTATTCCTCTTGGTTTTTCATCTAGCGCATCTATATGTTGTCTTAAATTTTTCGAAAATAAAGTAACAAAAACAATGTCATCTGCTAGTGTTTATTACGTTTTCGGACGATTTTGTGTACAAAATATATCCCATTACCCGTCCTTTTTCACCTAGCGCATATATGTATTATGTCTTAAATTGTGCTATAATTAAGTACCGAATCCAATATCCTCTGCTAATGTATATCTAATTTTCGAACGAGAGTTTGTACAAAGTTCGTCCTATTCCTCGTGGCATTTCCTCTAGCGCATCTATGTGTTATGACTCCAATATTTCCATAATCAAGTCCTAAACCAATGTACACTGTTTGTTTTTTTTAGTTTTCCAACGAGAATGTGTACAAAATTCCTCCTATTTTATCTGTTTTCTTAATTTTTTCTCTATTTATTGTTAAAGCCAATGTCCTCTTCTAGTGTTTATTTCGTTTTTGAACGAGAGTGTGTACAAAAATCCTCCATTTCCTCGTGGGTTTTCATCTAGCGCATCTATGTGTTATGTCTTAAATTATTCTATAATTAAGCACCTAATCCAATATCCGTTGCCAGTGTTTATTTCGTTTTCGATCGAGAGTGGGTACAAAATTGCTGCCATTCCGCGTAGCTTTTCCTCTAGTGCATCTATGTGTTATGTCTCAAATTGTTCCATAATTAAGCACCTAATCCAATATCCGCTGCCAGTGTTTATTTCGTTTTTGAACGAGAATGGGTAATAAATTCCCCCTATTCCTCCTGGTTTTCCATCTACCGCATCTATCTCTTTTCCTAAACTTTTTTATAATTACGTACCAAAGCCAATCTCCTCTGCTAGTTTTTATTTCGTCTTCGTACGAGAGTGTGTACAAAATTCCTCGTATTCCTCGTGCGCTCTCATCTAGCGCATCTATGTCTTATGTCTTAAATTTTGCTATAATTAAATTCCAAATCCAATGTCCTCTTCTAGATTTTATTTCGTTCTCGAACGAGTTTGCGTAAAAAATTCCTCCTTTTCCTCGTGGTTTATCTTCTAGCGCATTTATGTTATGTATTAAATTTTGCTTAAAGTATGTACTAAATACAATGTCCTCTGCCAGTGTTTATTTCGTTTTCGAAAGAGAGTGGGTACAAATATCCTCTTATTCCTCTTGTTTTTCCATCTAGCGCATCTATATCTTGTCTTAAATTTTTCGAAAATAAAGTAACAAAAACAATGTCATCTGCTAGTTTTGATTTCGTTATCGTGCAAGAGTGTGTAGGAAATTCCTCTTATTCCCCGTGGTTTTTCATCTAGCGCATCTATGAGTTATGTCTTAAAATGTTCAATAATAATGTACTAAACCCAATGTCCTCTGCTAGTGTTTATTTCTTTTTCGAACGAGAGTGTGTACAGAATTCCACATTTTCCTCGCGGTTTTTCATCTAGCGTATCTATGTGTTTTGTCTTAAATTGTTCTATTATAAAGTACTAACACCAATGTCCTCTGCTAGTGTTTATTTCGTTTTCGGACGATTTTGTGTAACAAATATATCACTTTACCCGTCGTTTTTCATCTAGCGCATATGCGAGTTATGTCTTAAACTGTGCTATAATTAAGTACCGAATCCAATGTCCTCTGCTAGTGTATATCTAATTTTCGAACGAGAGTGTGTACAAAGTTCGTCCTATTCCTCGTGGCATTTCGTCCAGCGAATCTATGTGTTATGACTCCAATATTTCCATAATCAAGTACTAAACCAATGTTCACTGTTCGTGTTTATTTAGTTCTACAACGAGAATGTTATTTTTAAAATTCACTCTATTCCATCTGTTTTCTTAATTTTTTGTCTATTTAAGTGCTAAAATAATATCCTCTTCTACTGTTTATTTCGTTTTCGAACAAGAGTGTGTACAAAAATCCTCCTATTCCACGTTGGTTTTCCTCTAGCGCATCCATGTGTTATGTCTCCAATTGTTCCATAATTAAGCACCTAATCCAATATCCGCTGCCAGTGTTTATTTCGTTTTCTAACGAGAATGGGTAAAACATTCCTCCTAATCCTCCTGGTTTTCCATCTAGCGCATCTATTTCTTTTCCTAAACTTTTTTATAAATACGTACCAAAGCCAATCTCCTCTGCTAGTGTTTATTTCGTCTTCGACCGAGAGTGTGTACAAAATTCCTCGTACTCCTCGTGCGCTCTCATCTAGCGCATCTATGTCTTATGTCTTAATTTTTCCTATAATTACGTACTCAATCCAATGTCGTCTGCTAGTATTTATTTCGTTTTCAAACGAAGAGTGGTACAAAATTCCTCCTGTTCTTTGTGGCTTTTCATCTAGTGCATCTATGTGTTTCCTTAAATTGTTCTACAATTACGTACTGATTCCAATATACTTTGCTGGTATTTATTTAGTTTTCAATCGAGAGTGTGTACTAAATTCTTCGTATTCCTCGTGGTTTTTCATCTGGCGTATATATGTGTTATGTCCTAAATTGTTCTATAAATAATTACCAAAGCTAATGTCGTCTGCTTATTACAAAATTCCTCCTATTTATCGTGGTTTCTCATCTAGCAAATCAATCTGTTGTCTTAAATTGTTCTATAATCAAGTACAAACAAATGCCGTTTTCTATTGTTTATTTCGTTTTCGAACGAGGGTGCTTAGAAAATTCCTCCTGTTCCTCGTGGTTTTTCATCTAGCGTATCTATGTGTTTTCTTAAATTTTGCTATAATTACGTACTTAATTCAATGTCCTCTGCTAGTACTTATTTCGTTTTCAAACGAGAGTGTGTAATAAATTCCTCCTATTCCTCGTGGTTTTTGATCTTGCGCATATATGTGTTATGTCTTAAACTGTTCTATTAATAAATACCGAAGGCAATGTCTTTTGCTCTTGTTTATTTCCTTTTCCAAAGAGAGTGTTTACAGAATTCCTCCTATTCCTCGTGGTTTCTCATTCACCGCATTTATGTGTTATGTCTGAAATTGTTCTATTGTTAAGTACCAAAATGACTGTCCTCAGCTAATGCTTATTTCGTTATCGAACGAGAGTGTGTACAAAATTCCTCCCATTCCCCGTGGTTTTACATCTACGGCATCTATGTTTTATGAATTAAGTTGATCTATAAATAATTACCAAATCCACTAACTTGTGCTGGTGTTTGTTTCGTTTTCCAAAGAGAGCGTGTACAAAATCCCCCCTATTCCTCGTGTTTTTTTATCTAGCGCATATATGTTTGGTCTTAAATTTTTCTATAATTAAGTTCCAAAGCCTATGTCCTCTGCTAGTGTTTACTTCGTTTTCGAACGAGTATTTTGTACGAAATTCATCCTGTTCCTCGTGGTTTTTCAACTAGCGCATCCATGTGTTTTGCCTTAAAATATTTTATAATTTAGTAACAATTTGATTGTACTCTGCTAGTGTTAATTCCTTTTTGAAATAGAGTTTATACAAAAGTCGTCCTGTTCCTCGTGGTTTTTCATCTAGCGCATCTATGTGTTATGTCTCAAATTGTTCTATAATTTTGTACCAAATCCAATGTATCCGCTGGTGTTTATTTCGTTTTCGATCGAGAGTGTGTACAAAATTCCTCCTATACCTAGTCGTTATTCATCTAGCGCAAATATGTGGTATTTCTCAAGTTGTTTTATAATAAGCCACCAAAGACAATATCCTTTGCCAGTGTTTATTTTGTATTCGAACGAGAGTGAGTTAAGGAATTCATCCCAATGATATGGTCTTTGACATAAGCTACCATAAAGTTCCACGTAGAAAAAGATTTTCTGTCTTAAGGTTACTGACAGTTCTTTTATCACCCTAAGCTCTATCGGACTACAATTTTCTGCATATAGTTGATAATCAAATGTGGGGCAAACTTCTTCCACCACATCTCACCTAAATATGCTTACTTCAGCACCTGAGTCGATGTGAAACTCCAGTCCAGTTAATTCCCCCTTTTATAATGAAATTTTTGCTGGATAATCTGGCAATGTTTTCCAGATCTTTACTTAGGAATAATCTAATCCTCTTACCTTATTTTTTGGTGCTCTTTGCTATTTTGCATCTTTTGCTTTCACCTTTAGTATGGCTTTTAAAGGCATGTCTGGGTGCCTTTGCAATATTACTCCCCGACGACTCCTACAAGCGGATGTTTTATCCCTTTCCCGGTGATGAATTCCTCTCTACCAGTTTAGTGCTTACTTTCTATTTTGGGTCCACCTAAATGCGGGTATATGCAATTCTCTCCTTGTTACTTGGCACTTCGTCCATATTCATAATGTGTCTTTTATCATCCGCGCAGCCCATCGAAGCGTTGACGCCTACGACTCCCTCGACGTCTAGTATTTCTATCCTGACTTTGAAATTGCGAAATAGCTCTTGCAATATCATCCTTTTTTTATGTATACATAAGTAACGCACACTTTCTTGTAGCGTCAGGATGGTTTTGGTATCTGCCCTGCCTGGCTGCACCATAACGTTATCTGCTTTTACAGCATTTACCTGCGTATCCTGCTGTTTTTACACCCAGTCTAGCCCTCCGTGTCTACTTGGCTATTCAACATACTTTGTTTCAAGTATCTCTAAGGTGGCTCTTAGCCTGGATAGTAGCTCAGCTGTAGAAATGGAACTCACCACATATCTTGTTGTATTCAACACGTATGGTTTCACACAAAGGCATTCATAAACCTGTGTTGGTAGTTGACGTCCCATCTTTTCTAAGCATAATAATTCGCACATTTGTGCCGACCTTCTTGGTAGATATACCTGTTGAATTTCGACCATTATCAACGTAAATGCATTGTACAGTTCTTCTTCCACAGTTCTGTTTCTAAAGTTTTCCACCGTGCTTCTCTAGCAATACCATCCGTGCTGCAGCAAATTTCTCCATAGGGTTTACAATCTGGTAGGCTTTGAATAGCATTTGGGCATCCCCGACCCAACTTGAATGTTTTTCGGAATTATACGGTGGTAGACTGGATTTATTTGGACTGGCAGGGTCGCCATGTTTTGTAGAGGCTCCAACCCTATTAGTTAATGTGAAACCCACAGATGCCAATTTTGGTTTCAGTCTTAATATATCTATATGAGTCTGATAAGCTAGTATTCTCGTTCACATCTATTAAGTTCATGCCTGCTATATCTTGAGCTAAACCTTGTGGAATAATATTTTATGCCGGTAATTCGTCAATAATTATGAACTAATTCGAATGATATCTTTTGCAAATAATTTTCTATTCGAAATAAAGTTATTTCAAAACACGCTCCTTTGTTTATTTTTGTATATCTTGTGGAGCAATTTTGAATGTCGTTAATTCGTGAATAAGTACATCCTAATTCGAATAAAATCTCTTGGAATTTCTTTTCTTTTCAAATTATAGTTATATCAAAACTAGTTCCTGTGCCTCATTTCGTTTGCCTTGCGGAATAATTTTTTTATGCTGTTAATTCGTCAATAGTTACGTCATAATTCAAATGACATCCGTTGGAATTCCATTTCTATTTTAATTAGAGTAATTTCTGATCTAGTACCTTTTCGCCGTTTTTGCTTACTTTGATGCATAATGTTTTATGCCTTTAATTCTTGAATAATTGTATCTTAATTCGAATCATATCTGTTGGAATTTTTGTTTTATTCGAATTAGAATAATATCAAAGTTAGGTCTTCGTTTTGCAATATCTATAATCTAATTTAAATTATAAGTGCTCGGATCCATTTTGGTTTCGATTTTGAGTGAATTCATATTTTCTCCTCTTCTCCTTTAACAACAATTGATTGCGCGGGTGGTGGTAACAATTCTTTAAATCAAGTTTGCGAGCTTAAAGTAAACACCAATCCCATTGTATTTAACTAGTCGTCGAACAACATAACTAAACTACCACCAAACACTAAGCAATGACGCATTTCGACCTTCCATGATCATCATCAAAGTACGACGGAAAATTGACTATCGAGGAACATACTGCATTGAACATATATGCAAATCAAATTCAGATATGCGTCTCTCGCCTCTAGTATGGAAATCAAATTTAGATATGCGACTCTCACCTCTAGCATGGTTTGATCCTCTTCTCCTTGTTTGTTCATCCATCGAATTTGTAACGGCTCAGAACAATTCGCCGACATATTGCCTAAATGAAATTCAAATTTGAGATCTATTTAAGGACGGTGCATTTGCCATGATTGTCATTAGCACGTTTGATTTCCGTTGTGAACTACGTGTGCTTACCTTCTCACATCATATTGACTGTTTTCCCACAAGCATCATTTAAGCTGTGTCATCTTGTCACTGGGATTTTCTGTCACGCCAATCTTGTTGCTGAACAATTAGTTAAATGGATCTATCGTCTATTTCTTGAACCTCTATGTGTGCCAGTCACCACGGTGTTGTCGCAGATCTTGAAAAAGACACAGCAACCCTCCTTCTGGTTTCGATGCCACAATGAAGGTACACCAGCTTGTCAACCAGCGCCGGCCTTAATTATCTTGGAGCACTTTTAAACTGCTACACTATCGAACTTTCTCGGCATTTGCCGAAGAACGCAACTACCGGTCCTAATAAGGGCCATCAACAATAACTTTATCTCATCCTCCTCGGCTCTTCACCTCTTTTGTTTTGTCGCATGGCGTTTACTAATAGCCGGGGCCTTCACAAATTGGCAACCGCGTTTCATACTTGTTTGGTATCACAAACATTTAGCTTAAATACCATGAACTGTTTCTTTTATATTTTTTTATCACGGGAATATAATAAGTCAACATTAGCACACATAACCACTTAGTTTTACCCTGGCTGTGAATTTTTCTTAAGTCAAGTTCTTCTAGGTATTTGGTTGGGTAGCAAATTGTTTTTAAAGGAAGTCTCCTGTCTTTCAAACGTTTTCTCTCCTACGTACAGACTGTGTCAAACTGTGAATTTGGTCGGTAAATCGCGCAAAACTATGGAAGCCAATTTGTGATTTTGGAGAAAACATGCAGGTGCTTTCAAGACAACTTTATCCGTTGTGTAGGCACATACGAAATCGAAAATAACTTAGCATGAACTCCATCATTTCATGGCCATCTGAAGACGAGGAATCACTTCGACTCGCCATCACCTCGTTAGCATATGCTACTATGCTGACGCATCCAGATTTTCAACGACAACTTTTGCTCACTAAATGTGTTTCTGAGATTGCTATTGGAACAGCTTTGAAACAAGAGATCGACGGATTTTGAAAGCCTATTAGTTTTTACTCGAGTACTCTCTAACCAGTAGAAACACGATACGGCACTTTCGGTCGAGAACTCCTCGCCATCCACGACGCAGTGCGCCACTTTATCAGCATAATTGGCAGCTGTGTATTTGTTGTTCTTACAGATCATGCTCCATTTGTTAGCGCACTTCGAAACGCGACTTCAACTATCGCCAAGTAGCCTTCCAGAGTGGACTGACAGCTGCCACGTCTGAGCGAATGGCAATTCGACATCTTTCATGTCAAGGGCGAACAAAACTTCATTGCAGACCCACTTTCCAGGCCAAACGTCTCGATACAACCACATACGCCGTCGCCATTCACAGTCAACTCCGCGACCATCAGGGAACCTGTATTAACGCCAAACCTCCTGCGAACGGAACAGCGTGGTGACACTCACATTCAAAGAGCAGAAGCCCGTCACCCCACCAAGTTCGTATGCTGCTTGTATAAAGGCTTACCTATTGTTTACTTCACAGGTACGCAGCTCAACAAGCCATTTCTGCCAACAAGCCTTTATAGAAACGTTTTCGACTCAATTCACTCAATTTCTCACCGAGAAAGCAAGAAGACTGTCAGACTTCTTACAGATCGTTTCTGGGTTCACTGGCCCAGGCAGAACGCTAGACGATGGGTCTCCAAGTGTGCTATTAGCCAGAAAAAACAAGGTCATACGACACACTTGTTCTTATTTGCAACATTTCTAAACTATTTCACGCCTAGCTATCGTCTACATCGTATTAGTTGATCTGACATAGGTTCAAGGTTTCCGCTATATTTTAACTATGATTGATAGATTTACTCGATAGCCTGGGCAAAACCTCTTGGCAACATTTCTGCAGACGAAGTCAAAAACGGTTTAATCTCTGCATGAGTATTTCATTATGGTGTCTCCAATGAGGTCATCACTGATAGAGGCACTTTGTTCTCATCGGGTCGTTTCAGAATAACCTTGCCGCTCATGGTAGCACCTTACGCCAGACAAATGTCTACCATCCACAATCTAACGATATGTTAGAAAGAATGAATAAGGAACTCAAAGCTGCTTTAACATCCTCGGTCATTAATGGCAAATAGGTCGACGCAAACCCTTTAGCTCTACTTGCTAGGCGTTTCCGTACTCGTCAATCTTTAAAACGTCTGCGTCACAACTCTTTTATGGCATGTATCTATGCCTGCCTAGTCAGCTCCCACGTCAAAAACACACACAGGATGACCCATAAGACGAAGTTTCCCGCCTCCGACTTCATTTCGGTAACATATCTGAACAGCTGCCGAGACATACGCCTCGTCCAGTCTTCGTTTACCCGCAGCTCCATTGGTGCAAGAGAGTACTCGTTCGTAACGACGCTGCTGTTTCACCACTACAAACAAAGTATCGCGGACCTTGCCCGATGTTGCTCAGACAGCCATAATATTTCATTATCATGCAAGGTGCAACACCTACATTGGTACGAATAGATAGGTTGAAACTGTTTATTGAACCACTTGATCCTGGAGACAAACAAATTTCTACATGCGCCTCCGGCTCTACCTGTACACAATCTCAACCTAGTAATAGACCGTTTTGCAAAACGCACATCTGATAAATTTTTAACATTAAATTTTTGTTATTCTACAAATCAAGTTTGAACTTTATGCGCACCAATTGCGCCATCTGTCACGCGACGTAACCTCTATGGATACACAGGATTCATTTACTTTTCTCACACTCACTTGTCTCACGTGATACTACCAGCTGTTCTTAGCTAACAATTGTGTAGCATTTTTGAACATTTCTTCTGTATTATTCGAGTACACTGTTTGTTGTGTCATGTGAATATATTGTTTACATGGTCCTGCAGCAATGTATTGTAAGATATGTTTTAGTTATAGTGATAGCTTTTGTGGGGAAACTGTCTATTTAGTAATGATTTCCTACATTTTCATGAAGGTCGTTATCCCCACTCGTTCCTTGATCATTCCCTGACGTGAAATGAAAAAAAAACTCATCCATTTTCTGACGTTTATTGCAAATGGTGCAGCTAAGCATGAATCACTTCACAGTTAAACAAAACGGACCGTGCTTTAGACAGCAATAAAACGATATATTGTCAACACAAATGAATATCTTATACACATGTAATTATCAAGAACACAAACGTCTGAATTGTGATGAATACATGTAAATAATTGAAAAAGTACGATCATATAAATCCAGACTGATTAGCAATTTAGTTTAAAGCCACTTATAATTTATGAGAAGTAACACAAGAAATATTGTAACTGATAATCGATGGATAGAAATCGTATAAAAACGTCATAAATAGCACCACAAATAATAATTCCACTGTTTGCTAGATTTTGAATGTTAAAATACAAAAATCCATTGAACTGTAGAGTTTCGGATAAAAGATTGAGAAACAGTTGATGTCATGATTATTGGAATCGTAACTGAACTGTTAGCAGTTGTATAAAAAATGTTTAAGGCAAGTAAACTTAGTAAATCCAATGTTTGAACAAAGAGACATATAAATCCACCGCGTGTTACATGCGTTTTGCGCGTGGGTGTCTTTTATTTATTAAACATAACATTATTAATTACAATTAAAATTGCAGTTAAAGAAATCTCAATTAAAACTGCTTGAAACTAATAGAGATTGTTTCTAAAATCAAAGTTAAGCAAAATATTGTGTAAAAACAGAGTTAGATTATTTGAACATTGTTGGGTTGTAACGCGGAGCCGCGTGTTACAGTATAGCTCACACCTGCCTATTTTGGTATGACCAGCTACTTATAGCTAACAATTTGTGTAGCAACATTAAGTAGTCATCGGCTTCATATCACGGTACAGGCCACTTTCAATGCATATCTCAACTTCCGCAGTTGCATAGTGGCCACTCTACGAATATCATGACCACAACTTCGAACACACACTAGCTCCTTTAGTCGTATTTAAACACATTGACGGCGATCCAGCCTACCAAGGTTTCAACATAAACCTGGCAACATCAATGACAATTTACCTTGCAATCCTCACGATGCGGCTCTCCAAACCTCACATTGCTCTATTTTGCCTCAGGCAGAACGACCAGTCACTTCAGTTAACAATTTGTGTAGCAAATCATAGTGGTTATTTGGCATCATAACATTGTCGAAGCAACCAACAGGTATGCTCCAGCCCAGAATTTACGGTACATTTCTTTTATTTATAATGGCTAGGGCAGAAAAATAACCATTTGCTTAACGGGGTTTAAATTCTACCCTACATTACTCAACAAGCCTCGCCGAGAGGAAAGTTTTTCATTTTTTCAGAGATAAGTTATGTAACGGCTAAGAACAATTCACCGTCACCTAACAAGAAAAGTTCACCGTTAAAAAATGACGTGCGAGCTTTTGTTATCAAAGTTACATAAGGTCGGTGAATTTACCAAGCTTGTCATTAGCACGTTTAATTTCTGTTGTGTACTACTTTTGCTTATATTCTCGTGTCTAATTGACTGTTCGCACAAGCTGAATTCTGGACTAACATTATTTAAACTGTTTCACCTAGTCACCGGAATTTTCTGTCACGCCAATCTTTTTGCTGCAGAACTAGTGCAATGAATCGATTATCTATTTATTGGACCTCTGCGAGTGCCAGTCACCACGGTGTTGCCACATATTTTCAACAAGACAAAGCAAGCCTCCTTCTGGTTTCGACGCCATTACAAATGCACACCAGCCAGTCAAACGGAGCCCGCCTCAAGTGTCTAGGAGTACTTCTAGACACTGCTACACTACCAAACTTTCTCGGCCTTTGTCGGAGAACGCAATCACCGGCCATAATAAGGACCACCAACAGTAATTGTATCTCAACCTTTTCGGCTTTTAACCTCTTTTGTAACATCACATGGCATTTACTTGTATCCGGGGAGTTTAAAAATCTGTGCTGTGTCGTTAATTCGTCTATAATTACTTCCTAATTCGAATGATATCTGTTGAAATTTCTGTTATATTCGAATTAGAGTCATCAAAGCTATGTAGTTCATTTTTCAATATCTATAATTTAATTTTAATTATATCTGCTGGGATTTATTTTGTTTTCCTTTGAGTCCATTCATATTTCGCTGTAACTCATGTTTGCTAACTTGACGGAATTCTGTGTTATATAGTTAATTCCGCATCAATTTTGTCATAATTCTATGACATCTAAAATGATTTTCTTTAAGTTGAATCATATTCAATACAAATTTCGCTCTTTTTTCAATTACAACCGGTTAATTCTATTTAAATCTGCTTGGAATTATTTTATTGTCGAATGAGAGTTAATTCAAATTTTCCTCTTTTTCCCTTTTTTTGTTTACCAATCAGAATAATACGTGTTAAACGATCTATTCGTCAATATTTTCTGCGTAGTTAAAATGATATCTGCTGTGATTAACTTCGTTATTTAAAGAAAGGCAATGCATATTGCGCTTCTATCCCTCTTCATTTGTTTTTCTCTTTTATGCAAGAAATAAGTTTAAGCACAGCATACATCATTAGACGTAAGCCGAAGATAGCGGCGTGCATATCGCGTAGCACGTATTGTTCCGTTAGATGAACAAAAAAGAGGAATAGGAACTCAGTTTTTATTGTCTCTCGTGTACATAAGATGGTTTTCAGGACTCGAATCATTAGAATTATGCAGAAAATCGCATAGGTTTTGCTGTTTCCTTAAGCGAATGCCACCGAATTTTATATCGCCAGGCTTCTCTTCAAAATGATTATCAGAGCTAATAGCGGTTTGATTGTCAAACAGACATTAAAAAATATCCAGCAAATTGTATTATTGCGAAAATTTATATCACAGGAGAAATTTCACATTGACTCTCATGCGCATTCATGGATTACCCCAGCTAACATAATCAGAATTGAGCATCAAATTCAAGGATTATCACAAATTTAATCATTTAATTTCCACTTCAAATGTTTATGAATGAATTCCGTAACATGTATGATTCCCGTAGGTAAACGTACAAGTGAAAGAATGTGCAAAATTCATAGTCTCGCATGTCCCCACTAGAATTGCCTCATGATGTCTTTAGAATTGAATGAGAAATAGAACCCAAAAAACTCTTATAAAACAAACAAAAGACAACTGTGAAGCAGAGAGGGAATTTTAAATTATCTCTTTTGCACGTACATACATTAGGTTAATATTGTCTCCCATATAAATATAAGATAAATGATCGGGTAACATCTAAAGTATGGATTAAGAGAATCATAATTGAACTATTAGTAAGTGTATAAAAATGGTTAAGGCAGGCAAAATAAGTAAATCCTGGGTTTGAGCGTTAAGTCACATAAATCCACTGCATGTTACCGGCGTATTACGCGCGGGTGTGTATTATTATTAAACAAAACCCTATTAATTAAAATTAAATTTGCAGTTCAAGAAATCTCAATTAAAACTCAATTAAAACTAACGGAGTTTGTTGCTAAAATCAAAGCTTAGAGAAATATTGTGTAAAACCCGAATTAGACTATTTGACCTTGAAGAAAACTATATTTGTCAAAATTGAAATTCGTTGGAATTTAACGCGGAGCCGCGTGTTACAATTATATTGAAAATATTGTTCACTATATTACCATATAAGTCAACATTGGAAATAAACAATTGCTAGTCATGGTTCTCATTTACGCCAAATGTTACACTCGAGTTGTATCTTAACCTTTCCAATTATCTGGTCTGAGAGACTCCATGCCAGATCTCTTACTGTATATTTTATCAATTATTTTACATGTGCGTTTATGTAAAAAGATTATTTTTTTCTCTTATCATAATAAATGTATTAAAATTTGGCAGAGCGTATGCAATTATATTACTGCTGGATGTTCAGATGTTGATCTATCATAAAACAGAATTATTGAGACTTATTTATTTATATGAGACTTAACGGACATTTATGTGATGTAATATCTTTTATCTATTGTACATTTTCTAATATTGTTACCTATTTGACGGAACATGTTTTGTATGAATCCAAATAAAGATATTATATTCTATTCTATCTTATTTTGTTCTATTTTAAAATATTGATGAATAAATTCCGCAGAACGGATACGTCTGCTAAGTAAATACACGAGAGAGAAATTGAGCGACATTTATATTTTCTAGGCTATACCAGCACGATTCGCCAAGTTATCTATTTTCGTTATTTACAGTCGTTATGGAGGCTCGGAAATCTCCCAAGAAGGCAGTTTTATGTAGAATTTTCTCTTATGCCAAACGAGCGAGGTCTCATGATAGCGTGATTGAGTTGATCGGTATAATTTTCTGTCTGGCAGTTTTTTTTCAAATGCTTTAGATTTTCATCGACTTTCGCTCGGAGCATTTATCCTTATTCCGGTGGGCTTATTAACTGAGTCCTTTGTATGAATTTGAAAGACTGCATTTATGAACACGGATTCGCGATGGGACGACCTCATCAGGCAGACGGTGTTGAATGCGAAGTAAAGAAAGCATTCTCTCTTTAACATCCTCCAATATTAGTTTGATATTTTGGTCGGCTTCGTCGACCTAAATTAAATATTTTCTAAAATTTTTAACGGGTCTATAAAAGACAAACCGTTTATCAACATATCTTTTGTATAGCGTACGTTGGTCAATGGTGATTTATATATCTGTTTTTATAGATGATACAGGTATGCACTGGATAGGAGCGGTGCTAAACAACTTTCCATAGTGGCGTCATTGGCCTGAAAGAAGATTTCGGAATTAAATAGAAGCTGAATATTTTATTTTCAGCCAAAAGTAATTACTTTTACTTTCTTCTCACAAATCAGAAAGCACGCACATTCATAATGAATTATGTCGCAGAGAGTTACCGTTGTCTTTTCTAATAGAATGTTTACAAACATCGTAATCATCATCATGCATAGCCATACAAAAACCAAAAGTGGCTAATTTTTCACTGACATATGTCCGTAGGAAGCGAACTTTGTAACTCATATTGTTCAAGGTTATATGCGGACTGTAAAAAACACTAAGTTGCCCAATCCTAGTGATGATGATTTGTATTCGGATTTTCCTTTCTCCTAGATAGTTGGCCAAGCAATGCTGATGAACAGTATCTGCCAAGATGCCACTGGCTTACGTTTCCTGCAGCACACGAAACTTGCTCTTTGCGTTTGGCACGCTTGCTCCCATTTCGTCAAACACATTTAACAGTAAAAGTTACTGCGTTGTTAGACTAAAGTTGAGGCTTCCCATGTAATGGAACGTTGGCTATCACATTCGACCCGGCAAGGTTCATACTACCTTTTCTAGGCTGACTAGCTTGTGCCCGCCGGTCATCAGGCCGGAATTTCTATGGCTACGATGTAGCAACGCGCTTGGACCATTGATTTTATTTCAACGTTATTATTCTTCAGTTTTTCTGTTAATTCGAAAGGATTTATTAACTGTGTATGTACTGATGATGCTCCAAACTGGCTTCTGTAGTTTAGATAAGTACTTAACAGGAAAATGCCGCCGCGTGTACAGAATTAATATTATTGGACGCATTGTTTAAATTACGAGACTTTTTCGAGCCATGCGTAATTTTTGGCTTGTCAATAAGTCTTCCACGATAAATTACTAGCAACATGTTTACTCACTAACAGGTAAAAATAAGGTCTATGTCAACATAAACATTTAGAAAGCACACAAATTCTTTATAAACTAATTCCAAAAACAGGTGGCTTGGCTAAATAGAAACGTCAGAGCCAAAGCCAGGCAAGTTCGTATTGTCTATCATGTACCTACGAGGTTAATCATAATTAATGTCATTAGGATTGCAAAGTAAATATTAATGAATAGAAAGTGAAAATTAAATAACCATGTCAAGTTAATAAAACAGAAAAACAGCTAAAGTAGCGTTTGTTCTCCATCATGTCCACTCAAGATATTTAACGGAAAATATAGTAGTAGAATGGAACAGAAATTATTGATGAATAGATCCAGTTGAACTAAATGTTCAATTAATTAGAAAGACCAGATAATATATCGACGAATAAGATTATAAGACTTCCGAAGCATTTAAATACT
Organism: Eudiplozoon nipponicum; assembly: GCA_029291075.1. Taxonomy (NCBI): domain Eukaryota; kingdom Metazoa; phylum Platyhelminthes; class Monogenea; order Mazocraeidea; family Diplozoidae; genus Eudiplozoon; species Eudiplozoon nipponicum. Next base: position 61,669 of record JAQBSW010004030.1, read on the forward strand.
GTTTGTTGCGAAGAACTAATATATATGCAAGTATGTATTAGGTTTTGCGAACCTAGTAACAAATTAGTTCAGTTGTGACCAGAAGGATAAACCAAAGGCAGCATGGACGGAAAGTATAATCTCATGCACGTTCGTTTCGTGCTTACTGGCGTCTCATCAGTAGGAGCCGGTATTACGCGCTTTAACCACTATATATTTGGTAGAAGAATTGGAATATTGTACCGTCTTATTATTCCACATTCTTCTACCAAATATATAGTGGTTAAAGCGCGTAATACCGGCTCCTACTGATGAGTCGCCTGTAAGCACGAAACGAATTTGCATGAGATTATACTTTCCAAAGCATTTATTGATGAAGGATCTCGTGGAAAAGATAAACACAGAAGGTAAAAATAGGAGCAAAATATCTTGCGAAATCTGTATCCTCTGTTATATACAAACAAGATTTACCTCGGCTAATAACATTATAATTATACAGAACGTTTCATTGGATATATCTTGTACAACTGACAACTGCACTGAGTAAAAACACCAAAGAGAAAGTGGGTGAATTTTATACTTCCTCTCGTGTTCATTCAAATTTTAACATAACTAAAATAATTAGAATTAAACCGCAAATGCCAATTAATAGATCTCGTATAATTGAAACTCTTTTAAATACGAACAACATGCAAAACTGGAAAGACCGATTTTGCATATCATGCACACTAGCCAGGCACTCAATGGAGACAGGTAATCAGATAAACTGACCTGGCTGTAAACGCATTGTATTATGTAACCGAAATAGATTAATCAGGTTGTTTAGGGAATCAATTGAAATAAAATCAGGAATGAGCGTCATGAATGGGTCATCTGTTCAAAAATCATTGGCTCCACATTTAATGAAGCCTACTCGTAAGGCGGAAAACGTGAATTGGAATTAGCCATGTTAACAATATACGTGACTAAAAGAAGGTGACTATGAATTTGACATAGCAAACGGAACAATGTAAATGGTATTCTATGGATTTATAGATATTATGGATATGGAAAGGTGTATTTTGGCTGATATTCTATAATTATTGTGAATATTCTTTACCGGGGGAATTTAGGGGTGTATTTATATTTGATTTAGATAAACATATGATATATAGCTAGAAAAAAATATATATTCATAGAACCCTTTCCATATGCAATAATGAAAATAAATTTTATCGGACACAAGAAACGCTACCAAATAAACATCTTTTTATAATCTAGTTAAAAGTCAAAACGAGATAGAAATATGTAAACATGGAGAATGTGAAAAAAGGAAACCAATCAATTGCGTGCGCCACCTCCAGTTCAAGATCATTGCCTGAACACGCTTCTTCTGCTTGCGTAGATCCGCATGCAATTTTTTATTCTACAAAGCTTCGTATGTTGCTAACACCCTCCTATTTTTGCATTTAGTAATTATCTTAAATGTAAGGTTTGGGGAACATACGTTTGAGGTTTCTACGATGTGTTGCGCGATTGCAGACGTGTATTCATTATTTGATTTAAAACAGGCGTTTAAGTTACAATGTTCTCTCATTCGAGGAATTAAACGTCTGCTCGATCGGCCTACGTAAGTTGATCGACAATTTGCGAAAGTATATTGGTAAATAATATTTGACGTCCATATTAACAGCTGTTTCTCTTTGACTGATGCTACCCTAAATAGCACTCTTAGGTTAGCTGCATTAAATGTGCAGGCTAATGCTGCTTCAACTGCATCCCCCTTAAATGGGATGTTCAGGTAGACTGTTTTCTTTTTTGGTCCGAAATACGTCTGTTTCTGCTTAATTCCCTCTTTAATAATAAACATTAAATAGTTAATTGCTTTAATATATTCGTTTTCTTTTGAATCTTTACTAACCAACCTGTCAAATCTTTAAAAGCAGCCACGAACTGTTGAAAATTTATATTGTAACAGCACAAATCCACTGTAATGCAAATACTGTGTTGACCAGGTTAGTTTACGTTAATTTGTTCTATTCAATTTACCATTAGTTACTTTCTTTAATAGTACATCTAAGAAAGGCAGCCGATCATTTTTCTTTTGCTCTGATGTGAAACCGATATTCTTTTGTATTTTGTTAAAAATTGGAAGCCGTTTTCATGCTTGCTACCTGTTCTTAAGGACAAGGAAAATATCATCCAGTTGCCCTAAATATTGAGCAAATTTACTTATGTCAACCCTTAATTATGTTTATTCAAGTGCCCTTGACTAATCACAGCCAACACTGACAACAAGGGGCTCCCCAATGCCACACCATCAATCTAGTTATAGATACTTCCATGAGAACGAAACCGTATGTTGTTTGTGCATAATAAAATAAGCTTGCGTAAAGTGACCTCTCACCGGCGATGGTAATATGCCGTGCTCCATGGCATTGAGCATATTGTCAATGGTTTCATCAATTGGCATATTTTGAAATAAAGACCTAACATCTATATTGCCGATTTGTTTAAATAGCAAATCAAGTGCTGCCTCCAAGATGAAACATTGTTACAGGTAAGAATCGGGGTGTATATTGTGTATTAGATGAAATAAGTCTTTTTGCAAGAATGAGATTTCTTATGTTTTCGACAACAGTTATGTCGAAAAACAAAGCAAGGCTTTTGAAGAAAATAGAAAATGATATAAAACCTAGAGTTTTTTGAGATTTAATACAGACGGATCTTGTTAAACGTGTGCTTAACCTATCAAAAATACCAATCGATAATCTAAAAATGGAGGCACTATCGATGGGCCGAAATTATGGAATACATCCTTCTAATAAATGCAATGTTGATTTTGAGGCAGCATTTGAATTGATATTTGAACAAACTTTGAATCTATTAGTATTGATTATAAAAATTGGTTCATGACTACATTAGCTAATCAGGCTTCACATTTGAAATCGTCAAAATGCGCAGAATATCAGGAATTGACAAAGCAACATCTAAATGCGCTTAGAGGTATCAACAGAAATGCAGACATCAAAATAATACGCGATGATAAAGGCAAGAGCGTAGATTTAATTGACAAATCTGACTACATACAAAAGATGGAAAAAGTGTTAAAGGAAAATACAAAATTCACACAAGATGATAAATCAGATGAAACAGACAAAGTGAAGCGCAAAGTAATAAATGAAATTAAGATTTTGACAAATTCCGGTTTATTTGATGAGGCCACTGCACAAAAGCTCAAGCCAGTTGGATCATATTCATAAAAAATGTACGGATTACCAAAAATACTCAATAAAATGTTTTCCGATCAGACCAATTTTATCAATGGTAAATTCACCGTTTCACGCACTACCATCGCCGGTGCCAGAACGCACTTTACGCGAGCTTATCTTATTATGCACGAACGACGTACGGTTTCGTTTTCATGGAAGCATCTATACCCAGATTGATGGCGTGATAATGGGGAGTGTTGAGGCCCCTAACCTATTTGAGTCTGAGTGCCCCATAGATGCCAGATCGCTTGATGTCCTACAATTCACAGTAGAGTCTGATAGGCTTATGTTTCCATTTACATCTCCTAAGTTCAATTCCGCAATATTCTGCACTAACCTACTTGTGTCCTCAAATTTAATATCGTTATCCATGTGTTATTAGTTTAACAATTAAATCAACACTTAATGTTAGGCAATCGGAATGCGAAAGTAGGATCGTGTTAATTCCCGAACAAATAATCTGGAAAGAGATATACGTGAACAACAGAAGAATCAAATTACCTGTTCCAGATCGTCTCTTTTCAATATTATATTATATTAGAACAAAAGTAATTAAAGGAGGAATATATTTGCTGAGATGTATTCGTGTTACTAGAGAAAAATGTTCAAATGCAGCAGACCAAGATATATAAGACCAGTCAAGGAGCGAGACAATCGAAAACTCAAAAAAGCGCACAATTCGAAATCAAGTATTTAAACAAAGAATGTTCTGGAAAATAAAAAGAAAAAATTCTACTTAAAAGAATTCGTTACAATCAGCCATGGTGGTTTAAATTTATCAGTCAATGTTATTTTACGTAAGGCGGAGGATTTAACTTCCTCCACATACACCACGGCTAATAATAGACGTAATCATAATTCTTTGGCTGACGTGGCACTCTTCCAGAACGAGTTATGCATAATGGAGCCCCGGTACAGTTATTACTGGTTCTTCAAAATCATCTGGTATTGACAAATTTTTTCATGCTGTGATCCAGTAGAATGAGATTTTGCTATATTAAACAACGCTTCTTCTGAGTTTTGCATTCCAATAAGTGCCTGTATGCTGGGATTGCACACATCAGATTTGCCCATAGAACAACGGTCATTCGACGCATCTGTTAATTCAGTGATACTGTCGATCCAGATAAACTGGGGAATGCAACGATCCAACGTAACACAATCCTCAATGCCATTTATTTCTATGATGACATTCTTGTCAGTCATCCTCTTGACCTTGTATGGTCCTTTATAAAATGGTGTCAGGCAGTTCTTCCTATTTTCATTAGTTATATACAAACCAATCTACATAACTAGAAGCCCAATCAAGACTAATTTCAGTGTCTATTAGATCTCCAGACAACCTTAATGGTTCTCCATAAACCAGTTCTGCTATGGAAGTACCTAATTGTGCCCAATATCTGTTGGGCATGGCGAGTAGTTCTATAGAAAGATCGTCTATCCAGCTTGTTCCAAGAGTACACCTTAATGCAGCTTTCAGTTCACGATGTAGCCTTTCTACCATCCCATTCGCTTGTGGGTTATACGCGCTAGTATGTATTACAGTGGTTCCCATGATGTTGAGGGATCTTACGAAAAGCTCTGACATAAATTGACTACCGCAATCACTAGTGACCTTTTCCGGAACACCATAACGCGATATCCAATTATGTAGAAACGTCAGCAAGACTTCTTGCGCTGTCATGTCTTTTAAAATCGCCACTTCAAATTGACGACTAAATCTATCTACCATAGTCAGCAAGTATTTGTTTCCATTTACTTCAGGCATCTCGACAATATCTATGTGTACGTGTCTGAACCGTCCAATTGGTATCCCAATATTCTTTATCTCGGTTCTGGTATGTCTCCACACCTTACACGTTTGACACTTGGCACAGGCTCTTACCCATACCCGTATGTCTTTAGACATGTGCGGCCATACGTATCTGTCATTGATCAATCGAATGGTGGCTTTAATGGATGGATGACCCATGTCATGTAACACTTGGATAATCTTGGCCCGTAACTCCAACGGCACATATGGTCGTGGTTGACTTCTAGACGTTTCGCATAACAACCACTTGCCACTTATAAGCTTACGAACATATCCTGGCCTTTTGGATAAAAATAATGTAAAGGAATCCGATTCTTGCGCTTCCTCGATTTGACTAACAAAATCAGGCATAGAATCATCTAAACTTTTCAATGGAGCTTGAAATATCAGCTCGACATCAGCTTCATTCTGTCGGCTATGTGTATCGACTACCACATTCTCCTTACCAGCAATATGAGACACAGTGAAATCGAACTCTGCTAACCGTGTTATTTGGAAATTTACTCTACGAGAGTAATTAAGCCTAGCTGTTTTACCAAGTATGCTGATCAATGGCTTATGATCGGTCAATAACTTAAACTTATGACCATCTAAGTAATGCTCGAAGTGTATCACTGCGGCATACACTGCTAGAAGCTCTTTGCCAAACGTATCATAACTGTTTTCTCGATCATTAAGTTTACGGCTATAAAACCCAATCGGTCTTACTACGTCCTGATCTCTTTGATGTATCACTGCCTCTAATGCAACATCTGAGGCATCTGTAATTAGCCCGAAAGGTTTTTCCCAATCCACAGCTGCTAATGTGGTTACGTCACTTAACATTTCCTTGGTCTTTTGGAAATTTTCTCGGTCTTCTGGACTCAAGTTTATAGGCCAAGACTTCTTGATCATGCTCTTTTCACGAGTGAGATGGCGTGTTAACGATCCCAGAATTCCGGCTAGACCTGAAATGAATCGACTGTAATAGCTGATCATACCCAAGAACCTTCGCAACTGGCGTACGGTTCGGGGTTCCGTTACGTCCTTAATAGCTTGGATCATATCTTCCAAAAGATTAATTCCGTCTTTGGAAAGTATATGACTAATGTATTTAACTAAAGAGCAGAACATTCTTTGTTAAAATACTTGATTTTAAATGGTGCGCTATTTTCAGTTTTCGAGTATCTCGCTCCGTGACTGGTACTGTAATTTTGGTCTGCTGCATTTTACCATTTTTCTCTAATAAACGATTACATCATCATCAAATATATTTCTCCATCAATTGCCTTTGTTCTGATATAAAATAATATTGAATGTGACGCCTTGCAACAGGTATATTTGATTCATCGGTGGTTCAAGTTTATCTCATTCTAGATTATTGCTAAGTAGAACAGCTTTCCAACTTTCGCATTCCGATTGCCTAACAGTAAGTATCGATTTAATTATTATCCCTTATATTCATGGATACCGATATTAAATTTGAGGACACAAGTAGGTTAGTGCAGGACATGGCGGACTTGAACTTGAGTTACGCAAATAATATTATAAGCCTATCTGACTCTACTGTGAATTTTAGGACTTCCAACAGTCTACATAATTGGATATCGCGTTATAGTGTTCCGTAAAAGGACACTAGTGATCGCGGTAGTCAGTTTATGTCAGAGCTTTTCTTAAAATCGATCAACATCATGGGAACTACTGTAATACATACTAGCGCGTATAACCCACGAGCGAATGGGATGGTAGAAAGGCTACATCGTGAACTGAAAGCTGCATTAAGGTGTACTAGTGGAACAAGCTGGATAGACGATCTTTCTATAGAACTACTCGCCATGCACAATTAGGTACTTCCATAGCAGAACTGGTTTATGGAGAACCATTAAGGTTGCCTGGAGATCTTCTAATAGAAACTCCAAGTAGTCTTGATTGGGCTTCTAGTTATGTAGATTGGTTCGTAGGAGCACTTAGAGATAAGATGTGTCGTTTAGCTCCGACCAAGACTAGAAAAGCTAAAACCAAATGCTATGTGTCCTCTGATCTAAAATCGGCTTCGCATGTGTATATAACTAATGAAAATAGGAAGAACTGCCTGACACCATTTTATAAAGGACCATACAAGGTCAAGAGGATGACTGACAAGAATGTCATCATAGAAATAAATGGCATTGAGGATTGTGTTACGTTGGATCGTTGCATTCCCCAGTTTATCTTGATCGAAGGTATCACTGAATTACCAGATGCGTCGAATGACCGTTGTTCTATGGGCGAATCTGATGTGTGTAATCCCACCATACAGGCACATAATGAAACGCAAAATTCAGTAGAAGCGTTGTCTAATATAGCAAAATCTCATTCTACTGGATCACAGCATGAAAACTATTTGTCAACACCAGATTATTTTGAAGAACCAGTAATCACTGTACCGGGCAAGATGACGACTTCAGGGGCGCCATTATGCACAACACATTCTGAAAGAGTGCCACGTCAGCCGAAGAATTATGATTACGTCTATTATTAGCCGTCTTTTTTTCAGAAGGTGGTGTATGTGGAGGAAGTTAAATCCTCCGCCATATGTAAAATAACATTGACTGATAAATTTAAACCACCATGGCTGATTGTAACAAATTTTATTTAAAAAGAACTTTTTCTTTTTATTTTTCAGGACATTCTTTGTTAAAATACTTGACTTGGAATAGTGCGCCATTCTTTGAGTTTTTGGGTGTCTCGCTCCTTGACCGGGGTTATATATCTTGGTCTGCTGCATTTTAACATTTTTTTGTAGTAACACGAATACATCTCATCAAATATATTCCTTCATTAATTGCTATTGTTCTTATATAACATAATAATAAAAAGAGACGTTATGGAACGGGTAATTTGATTCTTCTGTTGTTCACGTAAATCTCTTTCCAGATTATTTGTTCGGGAATTAACACGATCCTACTTTCGCATTCCGATTGCCTAACATTAAGTGTTGATTTAATTGTTAAACTAATAACACATAGATAGCGATATTTAATTTGAGGACACAAGTAGGGTAGTGCAGGATATTGCGGAATTGAACCTAGAAGATGTTAATGGAAACATAAGCCTATCAGACTCTACTGTGAATTTTAGGACATCAAGCGATCTGGCATCTATGGGGCACTCAGACTCAAATAGGTTAGGGTCCTCAACACTCCCCATTATCACACCATCCGTCTGGTTATAGATGCTTCCATTAAAACGAAACCGTACGTCGTTCGTGCATAACAAGATAAGCTTGCGTAAAGTGTGTCCTGGCACCGGCCATGGTAATATGTTGTGTTCTACCACTTTGTCTATAATCTCAATAGTTTCATTTATTAAAACATTTTGAAACAAACACTTCACAGTGCCGTGTGCAGTGTTTAATGTCTTCAATTATTAATAAAAATATATAAATATTATTCTATTTAACCATTTGTTTGTTCGCCGTCGTATTCTGATGATGATCATGGAATGTCAAAACGCGTCAGTGCGTGCGATTGGCGGTAGTTTTGCAATGTTGTTCGACGACTGGTTAAATACAATGGGACTGGTGTTTACTTCAAGTTCGCAAACTTGATTAAAAAAATTGTTACCACTACCCGCGCAAACAATTTCTAGTAAATTGTATACCATATCTTGTTTTTAACATTTATACCTTTAATTTTGTTTACAAGCTCAAACAAATCTGCAACCAATTAATTGCCAAGTAGTTTACGTAATGGTTCAAGTATACGAACTAGCCATTTAGCTAGGGCATGAAACGGTGAATTTACCATTGAGAAAATTGGTCTGATCGGAAAACATTTTATTGAGTATTTTTGGTATTCCGTACATTGTTGGTGTATATGATCCAACTGACTTGATCTTTTGTGCAGTGGCCTCATCAATTAAACCGGAATCTATCAAAATCTTAATTTCATTTATTTTTTTTGCGCTGCACTTTGTCTATTTCATCTCATTTATCGTCTTGTGTGAATTATGTATTGTCCTTTAACACTTTTTCCATCTTTTGTATATAGGCCGATTTGTCAATTATATCTACGCTCTTGCCTTTATCATCGCGTAGTATTTTGATATCTGCCTTTCTGCTGATACCTCTAAGCGTATTGAGATTTTGCTTTGTAAATTCCTGATATTCTGCGCATTTTGACGATTTCAAATGTGAAGCCTGATTAGTTAATGTAGCCATAAACCAATTTTTATAATCAATACTAGTAAATTCAAAGTCAGCCGTTTGTTCAAATAGCAATTTAAATGCGGCTTCAAAATCAACATTGCATTTATTAGAAGGATGTATTCCATAATTACCGTCCATCAATAGTGCCTCCATTTTTAGATTATCGATTGGTATTTTTGATAGGTTAAGCACACGTTTAACAAGATCCGTCTGTATTAAATCTCAAAAAAACTCTAGGTTTTATACCATTTTCAAATTTCTTTAAAAGCTTTGCTTTGTTTTTCGACATAACTGTTGGCAAAAACATGTGAAATCTTACGTTTCATCTTCCTTTTACTGCTCAATTTTGGAATACGCAAACCTTGTTAGATTTCATCGGTTGACCCGTAGTTTCGACATTCGGAAACTGCGCAGCAATTCACCTGGGAACCGTAATTGCTTTATACATTAATAATGATGTTCTTGCCATAGTAACGTTCTCTGCGCTCTACACTTTAAGGTCACTAGTTCATCTAGTTTATAAAAAGATTCTCTTGAAATGCGAGCCTTACCCTTTCAATGTGTTAAAATATAAAGACATTTTACCGGACACAAGATGTTGATTTGGAGGCAGCACTTGAATTGCTATTTAAACAAATCCGCAATATAGATGTTAGGTCTTTATTTCAAATTGTGCCAATTGATGAAACCATTGACAATATAGTCAATGCCATGGAGCACGGCATATTACCATCACCGGCGAGAGGTCACTTTACGCAAGCTTATCTTATTATGCACGAACAACATACGGTTTCGTTCTCATGGAAGTATCTATAACTAGATTGATGGTGTGGCATTGGGGAGCCCCTTGTTGTCACTGTTGGCTGTGATTAGTCAAGGGCACTAGAATAAAAATAATTAAGGGTTGACATAAGTAAATTTGCTCAATATTTAGGGCAACTGGATGATATTTTCCTTGTCCTTAAGAACAGGTAACAATCATGAAAACGGCTTCCAATTTTTAACATAGTGCAAAAGAATATCGGTTTCGCATCAGAGGAAAAGAAAAATGATCGGCTGCCTTTCTTAGATGTACTATTAAAGAAAGCAACTTATGATCAATTGAATAAAACAAATTAACATAAACCAACCTAGTCAACACAATATTTGCATTACAGTGGATATGTGCTGTTACAATATAAATTTTCAGCAGTTCGTGGCTGCTTTTTAAGATTTGACAGGTTGGTTATTGAAGATTCAAAGAAAACGAATATAATAAAGCAATTAACGATTTAATGTTTATTATTAAAGAGGAAATTAAACAGAAACAGACGGATTTCGGACCAAAAAAGAAAACAGTCTACCTGAACATCCCATTTAAGGGAAATGCAGTTGAAGCGGCATTAGCCTGCACATTTAATGCAGCTAACCTAAGAGTGCTATTTAGGTTAACATCAGTCAAAGAGAAACAGATGTTAATGTGAACATCAAATATTATTTACCAATATACATGCGCAAATTGTGGATCAACTTACATGGGTCGATCGAGCAGACGTTTAATTCCTCGAATGAGAGAACATTGTAACTTAAACGCCTGTTTTAAATCAAATGATGAATACACGTCTGCAATTGCGCAACACATCGTAGAAAACTCAAAGGTATGTTCTCCAGACCTAACATTTAAGATAATTACTAAATGCAAAAGTAGAAGGGTGTTAGCTTCATAAGAAGCTTTGTGGAATAAAAAATTGCACGCGGATTAATGCAAGCAGAAGAAGTGTGTTCAGATATTTATCTTGAACTGGAGGTGGCGCACGCAATTGATTGGTTTCCTTATTTCACACTCTCCATTTTTACATATTTCTATCTCGTTTTGACTTTTAATTAATTTATAAAGTGATGTTTATCTCCATCCGCGTGGCCCTTCGAAGCGTTGACGCGAGTGACTCCCTCGACTTCTAGTGTACCTACCTTGACTCTGAAGTTGTACAATATCACTACGTAAGCTAGCAACTTCTCTACATAAGAAACGCAATTTTTCTTGTATAGTCAGGTTGTTTTCGACATCCTCTCTGACTGGCTGCATCGTGACAGAATCTGCCATTACAGTATGTTCTTGTGGTTTCTGCTGTTTATACACGCCCTCTAACCCTCTGAGTTTAGTTGGCCAATCAATGTTCATAGTGTCAAATAATTCCAATGTGGTTCTAAGCCTAATAGGTAGCTCAGCTGTAAAAATGGAGTTGACTACATCTCTGGATATATTCAACATGGAAGTTCTTGTGCAAAGGTGTTCATAAAATTCTGACGGTAATTGACACCCCATTTTTTCTAAGCGTAATAATTCGCACATTTGCGCCGATCTTCCAGAATGATGTTGTTTGTGTGGAATTGCTTCAAGCTAACAATGCGAGCGCTGTGCGCCGCCTTGGCATTGTCTTTGTTCATTTTAATACCATCAACGCCTAGGGATGCTTGTATCGCTTCCCATTGTGGGTGTGTGTCTGCGCTTGGTTCAGGATGGCCTTGTGCTATGCTGTCCGTGTCGATTACCGCCCAGTGCTTGTTGTAAATTTTCTTGACATGTCTCGTGCGCTGATGTTGTCTGGCTGTTGGCGTGTCGCCAGTGGCCGTTCACATTGGTTGTGCTTGTCGAAAACGCGGGCTGAGCTTGAAATTGCATCTGTGTGTATGCATTTCTTTTATGTGCTTATCGCCCGATCCCGGTGTTTGGATTAATGTGTTATTCTTTGGCAATCCTATTTTGCGCTGTTCTCGGGAAACAGCGTTGACACTATGGTCCAAACATACTCCTGCTCTGCCGGCTGTGACGTGAATGCGGCTGGTGGTCTGGCGGGGCGTGAGGATTGTATATGGTTGCTGTGCGGCACAAGCCGTGTCTTATTGTTAGTCTGTGCACAGGTGCTTTTGGCGAGGTGAGCTCACCGTGTTGCTGTTGCCGTTGGATGTTCTGCGCGTGCTTTGTGCACACGTAGAGTTGTCGGACAGCTGGTTTGCGAGCGCCTTTGCCGTTGCTTTATTGTGCCGTCTTGCGCGGTGCACTACGTGAATTACCTGGTTGATCCTGCCAGTACTCATATGGTTGTCTCAAAGATTAAGCCATGCATGCCTATGTATATGCTCTCGTACAGTGAAACCACGAATGGCCCATTAAATCAGCTATTGGTTATTAGATCGTGCCCGTTACATGGATAACTGTTGTAATTCTAGAGCTAATACATGCCTCGAATCCGTGACCCGCAGGGGAATCGGTGCACTTATTGGAACAAGGCCAATCGGGCTTCTCGCAAGGGATGCTTGTTGTGTCGTGTTGACTCTGGATAATTTATACAGATCGCAGTCGGCCTAGTGTCGGCGACAGTTCTTTCAAGTGTCTGCCCTATCAACTTCGTTTGTCCCCACGGGCAGTCTCCGGGAAACCTTTAAGTCTTTGGGT